>JAZHYW010053037.1:0-11033 GCA_037355805.1 Ixodes ricinus | reverse complement strand
GGCACTGACACCCAAAGGTGGTATTTTTTTTATTGTCTAAAACGATGCAAGTTGTAGTCATAGACACGCAAAAAGAAACAAACCGCCTCGTGAAAAAAAAGTTCTTCGCGCGCGCGCGCGCGCCTTTTATTTTCGGCGTTTGATTCTCCCGCTTCTCGCCTCCTCCCTTCTTTTGATTGGTGACGTCAAAAATCAGGAAATTTAGAAGCCTTGTAGGCGACATTTCTATAACGTTTAATAACGGCACTCGAAAAACATGTTTTTTAACGCAATTGCGAACGCACTACGGCCCCTCTTTTTGAAATACCAAAAATCAGAGTTCGGTGTTGTGTCGCTTCCTGGATTGGTATCCCCCTTGGAAAACTTGGCGGCGCTCGAGCATATCGGCGAGTCGGGGAAGAAACGGTTTTTTTCCCGCGCCGGCGCCCTTCTATCCCGCCTGCTCACCTTTTCCCCGCTTCGGGTCGCGGTGGGTGGCGACGGCGCTTTGCTTCGTAGCGTGGAGCGGAGGTCCGAAAGAAAGTCGAGTCGCAGGAGACCACAAAATTTGACTCACTGTACTGGCGGGGATAGCGCGGGTACGTCAAATTCGGCATTTGGAAATTGTTTTTTATTCACAAATACTGAATTCCCAAGTTTTGAATTTTGAGGATAACGTCTCGGCATCGTTTTCAATCGTTTCGGATAATAAAAAAAATGATTTTGATGTGTCAGTGCCCCTATAAAGTCCTCGCCCCATGGAAGCGGCCGTTGTTTGCGCATTGCTTTGATGTTAACCAAGGGACCTGGATGTGTTCATGCAGACATGGGTATTACTGTGTTGTCAAACGTACAACGCTTATTTTATATGTGTGTGACTATCGCATAGAGTAACCTACCAGATAATAACTATTTGCATTTATGAAGGGAATAAATTACATTACCAAGCAAGGGCTACGTTGCGCAGAAGTTATCATGGTGCTTATGTATCATGATAACACACGAATGAGACATCTTTTTCTGATAATTCAGGCACGGTACAAAAGGCGAAAATGTGGCTGTTACGCCAAGTAGACACGGAAATAGCAGGTGGTTTCAAAATTGAAGTAAGATAAGTATTCATTCAATCGAAGTCTAGTTGCTTCGTGTAGAGTCTTTCATATAGTACGCCAAACTTCTCCTGAGATTGAAAGTTATCTGTCCTCTTGGCTCACGCGGGTTAGAACTTGATTGTATTTTGCATATGCCGATAGGAGAGGTAGCTGGGATAACACCAAAACAGTATTTGTTTAGTTGCAAGACATATGTTACGTATAGTCCGTTTCTGTCTGCGTGAATCACAGCTAACAGTGAGAAAGACCACTGTTTCTTCTGTCTGTACATGTTCGCGTAGAATGTTCATAAACAAAAGGCTATGTGAACTGGAGATAGTGGCTATAATTATGAACCTTTGAATGGCGCTTTTGACGAAGATTCTAAATTTCAAGTGCAATTCAATGAATTTAGACTCCTGCTGATATTCAATTTCTTGTCACCGCGCTATGATACCCTTATAACTATACAAGAACTTTAGGGGATGTATTCACTCTTAGCCGTAACTGTATGTGCTGCTGTTGAGCACTTGCTAGATGGTTAACTTATATAGTCATTGAGAAAGAGAGAACAGTAACGAGGAGCTTCGGTTGTTCCACTTCCAGCGCGGGCTTCCTACCTTCGACAACCGTTCGGCGTCTATTGTCCCTCGAGCGCGCGCATCCAAAGCACGAAGGAAGGCATAAAGCGCGTGTTGGAGAAGGCCTAGCGTTTAACAGACACCCACTTCCGTTCTCATTTTGTCGGCACGACTATGGCATGTAAAATTCTCATCATAACAATTTTCCTCTTAACTTGCCATTGGTATTTTGCCAATGGAGCCGTATTCTACACTGATTAAAAATCAACTTTACGTGGAGGGATATCCCTCTTTGTGTATAGTTCAATGCAGTCTGCACAGTCACGAGGTGCAATGTAAGCGATTGGTTTGAGTGCTTCGAAACCTTCATTTTGTGCCCGCTTGAGAGACTCAAGGCTCTCAAGGAGTAAAAGCAAGGCACACAGGCAAGGCACACAGGCAAGGCACACAGGCAGCAAGACAAGACACAAGAAGGCATTAACCGAAGATCTAGGCCATAACTGATCTGCACCGCCGAATTCACAAACCTCACTCAAATTGAGGGGCCTCTCCACTTCCTGAGGAAGGCGCGAGGGCGGGCGCTGGCCAATCGCGATAACGGATCCGCCGGCTCGATTGGCCAACGCCGACCTTCACACCTTCCTCGAGGAAGTGGAGGACCCTCAATTTGAGTGAGGCTTGTGAATTCGGCGGTTAGTCTTCTTCATATTTCCTCCAGTAGTAGGATGACAGGTTCAGAACCCATTAGATGCTTCACCTCCGGTACGCGCTCCTTGTTTTCCTCCTGGATTTGGCTACGCGTGCAATCTAGTACAATCGAAGTCCGAAAGCTCGCGCTGGAGGCGGAGTATCTACTGGGCTCTTAACTTGTCATAAATTCAAAGTACAGTCTTTTTCTAAGAAGTTGCAAGACATACCAAACTTTAGCATCCTTTTGATCTCAGCTTCGACGGTCTTGAGGCCAGCGGTCATTCTCTTGATCAACTGGAAGGCGTGCACAGGGTGCTTGAGGTAGTCAGAGACGGCGGACAGTGACGTCAAGTCGTCGTAAGGCTGTCTGTCTTGGACGAAACTGCCGGAAATGAAAATCACAATAGGAACGTAAATAGTTTGAAATTCAACACCAAGTATGCTAAAGTAAACTAGAAGAAAAAAAACCTTTGAAGGCGTTTCTATGTTTTCATGAATAACGTCCTAGTACCGGACCTCCAAGGTGAAAATAGCGCGTCAAACCGGAAAGAGGAACGTAGCAATAGTAAATAGAAACGTCCACTATTAGCTAGTAAAAAATACGAACAACACAAAAAACCAATGACGTGAACTTACTTGAAGGTGTAAATTAAATGCTCCCCAGAAAGACGAGCAATACTCACAGTCTCCGCTTGGCTAGCAGATAGAAACAAGATATGAGTCTAACGACTCAAAATTAATGAGTACGAGTGAAAAAAGCAAGGTAGTACAATAAAGTACGTAAGCTCTTTGGCGTATTCCAAAAGCACCTTAGATTCATAGCGTTTATGGATCCTTTGTGAGGTGTGGCACCTGGAAAAGCACAGTAACTAAGCACAAGGAAGCACTCTGAGCATATATGAAGCATTTATATATTCACCTCGAATCTCTTTTCACTTCCTCACTCAAGCTTCGTAGGACGGACGGACGACCATCAGGAAAACGCTAGGTGCTGTAAATTTTATGCACTAAAAGAAACGCATATCTTAGTTGTATCATTTCGTACTGATGTAACATGTCCCTGCCCTCTTTGATCCCAGTTAAAAAAACAAAAAAAACATCATGAATCTATGAAGCATTATATTTTGTGCACCAAAGTTAAATCTGCACTCGAGTCTCCATATACCGTTCACCCAGTCCTTCCCTTACCGCAACGATACGATCTGATTGCATCACAAAGGCGGTAGTACCTACTTGAGTATGCTGTCTTCGAACAACTCTGAGGCGTTCCACGTAGCGGAGGAGGTCGACCTTTACTTGTTTTTCCACGTGGATGAGATCGAGAGCGTGGACACTGTCGTGTAGAAGTCTTTGTTTGTTTGGCCGATCGAATGCGTCGCCAGACAGCAGAGCAGCACGGCTAAGCTCCAGAAGTGCCTGCCGGTTGTTAGAAATAAGCAGTTGTGGAATTTAGATGGTGTGCCGTCAGGGAACCGCTGGGTACCGCGATGGCACATACTCAAACTCCGGCCAAGGGTGGGAAGAAGTATAGTAATCGAGAGCCTAAGAACCGCAGGGTGTTGTGCAACTCTCGGTCGTCTTATTATCGCTCAGTGTCAAATGAGATTGCGGCATCAACCGATAAGGACATCTAAAAACAAATCGCGACGCAAAAAACATTAATATATAAGCCAGACCCTGGCTGTCTTAAGCTGTGAGTGACCATAGCAGCACAGCCCACGACTATGACTAGCACTTGCGTCGCACTTAGACATTGGCGCCTAACCGAGACACTCTCGAAAATTAGTCAGACGTCTGATCGTTTCAGCTAGCTCCTTCCATCTCAGATCGTAGGTTGCGAGTGACGCGTCAGATGTCGGATAGTTGAAACAATAAACCTAGTAACATTTGACCTTCCTGCAAGACATCGGGCGATCATCGAGGCCGTTCGCTGAATAGACCGATCTCACCAGCTAGTTTGAGAATGCCACCGCTGCCGCGATGCATCGTGAGACGTAGTTCTTTCTGCGCGTCTCGACAATCCCTGCATCGGAGGTCTGCGTCTGAAGCAGAAGCATCGAGGCGGCATGAGCTAGTCTCGCAGAACTGGAATCCGCCTCCTGTAGAACTACCAGTTATGATGGCGTCACGCATGCGTCGAACGCTTGGTGAGATCGCGTCTATTCTCAAACAATGAACATTTGGTAGCAGATTAATGTTCATGTGTTGTGCTGCCTTCAGAAGGATTTTAGACTTAACTCCTTCGAATAATCGGCGAACCAACGCACGCTGAGGGGTACTCCCAGAGTAGAGATTATGCCCCTGTATCGGCGCCTCTTTGAACGAGAGTGTTGTGAAGACGTTGAAGATGTCCTTAAGACAAAAGGTACTAGATTTCATCGAGTATCTTGTATAATGCATCTGTGATCAAAAACAAAAAGCAGAAAGAAATTGTATTAAAGCTTTGAAATCCAAAATGCTATTTTGTACTAGTGACTAATATCCTACTCTTTTTATAACTATGCGCTTTTAGTTTCAAAACTGTATAGTTTTATCGGCCTTGTTCTAGGCACGAAAAAACAAAATTTGTCGTCAGACAGCAGAAGTTTAGTCTTCCAAGAATATGGCGAGATTGCTACCCACTGTAGATGAGTAACTTGGCCAGTGCAGAACGACTGCTAGCCTGGGGCATTGAACGTTTACCACGCAGGAGTAATATACGACCGCGCGCCGCTACGATGTCCATCCACTCGCAGTAACCCATGGTCCCTGGGTTCTGCAGCGCGAGCTTCACTCAAGTGCTCCGAGCTGATGTGTGCTAGCCAACTTGGCCTACGGATCACTCTAGGCACGCAATTTTCCTTCCGTTGCAACAATAACATATTGCCGAAGGAAGGAGAAAAACACACAACTAAACAAGTATTCAGAGCGCAACTAAAGCAACATAATGTCCAAAGGGTCCGGCGGTCCCGGGTTCAAAAACCTCTCACCTCTACATGTGCTTCTTTCAGCCGTTTGCAAGTCTCCGACCGCGCACCTGCGTCCTACGGCGAATTCCGAACAGCTTTTTATTTCTCTATTATATGCGCTATAAGTGCACCTTTATGAGAGCGCAAGTGCTAAAGTCAGATGACCTCACCACCAATTCAATTCCACGCTAAATATAGCGGGGAATAAAATTGGTGTTGAGGTCACATAACGCCAATTTTCCCGCTAAATTTCGCGCGGTTACGCCGACGCCGACGCCGACGCCGACGCCGACGCCGACGCCGCACAACTCGGAAACGGGCGCCTAAGAGCTGCACTCTAAGAATCATAATGGGAGCGTAAGTTTACTTCGCTAGTGCGTCGTAAAAGTATATATTTAAATGTTATGTCGAAGAAAATATAACTCTATGTCGAATAAGTATCCAACGCAAAAATTCGACTGAAATCACTCTGGTTGGGTGGAATAATAAAAAAAAAAAAATATTGTAGGATGTCCAGTGAAGTCTAATAGGGAACTCTACGTTTCGATGCCTATTCGGCTCTTTTTCAGGAGTGACTCTCGATGGCCGTTTAAGAGTCGTGTTTTCGTTTTCGTCTTATTTTAGGGTGGGGCATTTCCTTTTGAGTCGGTAATGTATCGAAGCCAGACATATACAAGTTACTCAAAAAAGTAATTAAGTTAAGTTACTGAGTATTGGCCTCAAACGTAATTTAAGTAGAGTAGAAATTACTCAAATAGAACTTAATTGAATAAACTACCAATTACCGTAAAAGGAACGAATTACTTTTGAAGTTACTTTTGTATGTTTCTTTATGGCAACAAGAAAGTACATAGGATTTGATTCGTTAGCGAGATTGTGCTAGCCAAACTTAAATCGGCTTGTTTTTTCACAGAAATGCTTTTATAACTGGTTCTGCTTCTGCGTGTCTAATAGTTTTGTACTTTTATTTTGTCAATGATGTACAGCGAATGTATCATTTTTACTTTGAGGGTTAGTACTGCCTGCTCTTGATTTTTAGACGGTGTTGGCTTGTTTACAGTGTCGAGTAAAGTACATCTAGAAGTACTTGAAGTGAAGTACAAAGTAAATGAGAGGTTATGTACTTCCAAGTAAAGTAGTAAGTACACCGGGTGCAATGTACTTGAAGTAGCGTACTAAAAAAACAATATATTTCAAGGTAGAGTACAAGTACTTTTAACATAATCTTTCATGATGCCCTTTCATTCCCTATACAGTCTTCTTTAGCTGGTATGCGTTGCTCCAGGGATAATCGGAGGTGCATCAGTTGTTTTACGAAAATGGCAGCAAATATTGTATAAAGTCAAGTCTCCAAAGAGTACTTGTTTTACTCTCGCTGACAAGGTGTTTGACGCCATTAACATATAAGGCAATTATTTCTGTGTCTTATAGCCGCCATTACTTCACTGAGCGAAATGACCAGATGACGTCTCGAAAGAACGCGTTTTCACACGACGATACGCCATTTTTTTATTTCAAATTTGGGGAATATATATTGAAGTCGGGAGTTTTACCTTCCTGAGAAAGTACCAGAAAAAATACTTTAGTAAAGTACAAGTGCATGCTCAGATATTGTGCTTCAAGTAGTACAAATTTTCTAAAGAGTTGTACTTTAAGTACCATGTAGTTAGAGTACTTCCCGACACTGCATGTTTATTATTTTTTAAATAAAAACGTTGAGGAATTACTAAGGTTCCTCGAACAATGTTAGAATCTTTGAAGATTTGCATATTCTGAGTTTTGGGAGGAAAGGCAACGCAAAAAGGCAGTCTAGGTAAGTTACATTTTAAAAGTATTTAGTTACAGTTACAGTTACTTTCCTAACAATGTATTTAAGTTACAGTTACAGTTACATAAAAATAAAACTAACGCGTTACTGTTACAGTTACTTCGGCAGAGTAACTTAGTTGCTTTTAAGATAATCATGTGTATGCCACTATGAAGACATGGATGACTAGGGTGACCAGACGTCCCATTTTGGCCGAGACAGTCCCGTTTTTGAGGTTCGCTTCTGCCGTCGCGTCTTTTTGTCCCAATAAAGAATCATGTCCCGTTTTCGGGACATGGTTCTTTATATATATATATATATATGTGCGCAGACGTTTACAGCCGAGTCTTGCAGGAAAAAGTCCCTCTTAAGAAACTTCATTCGTCGGCAACATAAGCCCACACCTACGAAGGACCCGAAGCAGAACCTTCCAAATGAGTGCATGCAACTGAACCGTGAGTGGGACTGCTCTCTAGGCCTAAGGCTTGAGCGCAATATGATACCGTTTTGAAATGGGAGCAGTTATTTCGTTAAAGTTTTTCTCCCAATCTCAATCTTTAAAACGCCCCCAACCCCCCCCCCCCCCCACACACACACAGACACACACTGGGATGTCTCGTTTTCTACCTTTAGGAATGTGGTCACCCTCTGGACGACAGAACAAAATGAGCAACATTTTACATTTATTTACGTCCACCACGGCAAACCCGGGCACCTACCCGAGCCCCCGGGTGCACATCCCCTGGGAAAGATCAAGTTGGCCAATAGAAACACGAACTCTGATCCCACTGCTCAGTTTTGTAAAGGGAGCTTGGAGACTATAACCTCCTACGAGGTGCTTCGCAGAGCACGTGCGAATAAAATGTAGCCTCGCGGGCGATCCCCGTTGCATCGTCCGACGCCGAACGGTTGACCCATGTCTCTGCGTCTCCGAAAGTCGAGTTTTTATTTTTGACGCTGTGGAAGAGTGGATGAGGCAGGGGTGCTTGAGGAGATCGGAATGGGTGAAGACGGAGCGAGTGTTGAGCGAAGGGAATTTATACAAAAACAAGTCCGAAATCAGCCTCCCCGCAGCAGGAAAAAGAAAAGAAAGACAAACGTGGAAAAATGCCTGGCCCTGCGCCGAAGGTTAGCAGCAAACGAAACTTTCTTATTGTTTGATTTTTGCTTTTGCTGTCAAAGGTCTAACTCCGTCTCTTTTTATCTACAGGCTGAACACCGCTGTAGCAATCAAGAGAGACAGGGTTCATTTTTACGAAAAGTAACTGTAACTTTGCCGTTCCGTTTTAGTCACTTTTACAAAAAGTAATTAAGTTATCGTTACAGATACCTTTGAAAACGTAACTAGTTACAGTTACACGATACCAAAAAAGTAGCGAGCTACAGTATCTCGATGCTAGTAGCGCGATACTACCCAAGACTGGAAAAAGGTCACCTTTGCTTTGCCCTTTAGCGCGCGATTCTTCGAGTACAACACGAACTACGGGAGCACCAGATGATCTTCAGAGCGGGTGCTGCATTTTGTTGCTCCTTTGAGTGAGAATGGAGTGTGTACACCTCCTGTAGTGGGCGAGAGTTCCTACATTGGAGAGAAGCGGGAACCAGCCCTTTCTTCAAATGGGTCAAGTGCTCTTGAGCTTTGGGACACAAAGAAACTCCAGTGTTCGGCGCTAGTGTCACAGTTACTCGGCCTCTCTTGCGTCGTGTCTGTTCGCTCCCCGCGCCTCGTAGCAGTGTTGTTGCAGTGGGGGGCTCGTGAAAATTTTGGAGAATTTCGGACTCTCCATACTACTTTCTCCCCATCCCCTTCCTACGTCACATGCTTCCCCTCTGGGAAAATATTAGCTGATCTTCCAACATCTAATCTCTTTTGTGCAGGAATCTTCGTTGATAGACAAAACAACCACTAAAATCCGAAAGTAATTTGTAATTTGAGTAGAAGTTGCTCGGAAAAAGTAATTAAAGTAAACTACTAACTACCGAAATAAAAATGTAATGGAAAGTTACTAATTTACTCAGAAAAGTAGTTAAACTACTGTTACTTGAGTAGGGTAGTTGAACTACGTACAAGTCTGCTCAAGCCCGTGGACGTACGCGAATGATAAAGCGCCGAGAGATCCAATGGTGTTTCCTGGCACAGTTTGTATTTGCCACGACTCCAAGAAAAGTCGCTGTCGGTGGTTGGTTTCAACGTCAAAAATCCGGGCGTTCTTGACGTCGATGCGGTGCTCTTTGACGGCGCAGTGTTCAGCAATCGCGCTGTGCTCGTGATCTAACATTCGAAGATATTATTGGTTTTGTCGGACCTTTTTCTGAAAGTTCTTGTTTTCGCCGATGTACTTGGCTGGGCAATTTTGGCATAGAATCCTATGAACGACACCTTGCGCTCTCTCTTCAGCGGGACGATGATTTGGTCGTGGAATAAGCCGTCCAAGTGTTGATATTGGTTTCTGGACCATGCGGATCTCGTCTCCTGTCAACGCACGCCCCAGCGATTCACTTGTTTCTGGTATTTAAGGAACGCTGCTGCGCGATTTTGGCCGGGATTGCGTACTGCTCGTAGGCTGCAGGTGCTGATGACTTTGTTCATACGACGGGCAGTGCAGTGGATAAAACTGCTCGTGTTGCTCTTTTTCTTGGCGTTAGCCAAGACCGTTCTATTTTGTTTTATTCTATCAATCTCAGTCGAGCAAATAGACCTTCTGGTAGAATGGTTTGGGTCAAACTGAAGGTAGCTCTGGGTGTCGATTTTCTGTATACAAAAATGTCAGCTTATTCCTTTGTATTTTTATCAGCACATTGAGAAAATCAAGGTGTTCTCCTTTTTGCGTTAGACAGAAAACTGAATTGTCGGCTCGATGGAGTTGAGCTGCGTCAGGAACTTGTCCACTTCGTTTATTTTAGAATACTAAAGCAGTCGTACACATACCGCAAGGACTCGTTGGGACCTGCGGCGAACGACAACAGTGCCGTCTGTTCAATAACTTCCATGCGTAGGTGTAGGGATGGCCGGAAGGGCTTGGCGGAAAGAGCTCGGGAAATTGGCGGCGCGGTCACCCGAAGTGTCCTTCGGAGGCGCCCGATGTCTCGCGCTTTTCCCTTTGGCGGCAAGCGGCGACCAGCTCCCGAAAGTGGAAGCAGACTTCCTCGCGTGGGAAGTAAACACACTCTTTGTTCCCAGGGCGGGAGCGGGTGGTTGCCCTTGCCGCCGGGGTAATTGGGGAAGTGACATTGTCAAGGCCACGTTGGCGACTCCGAGGAGAGAGGGAGGTCCGGCCTCCCTTCGGAATGTCGGCGTGCCTTTTTGGAGAAGTTGAGTTTGAGCTAGCCCGTGCGCGGAGCAAGTTGCTTTCTCCCGCGGTCCCGAGGGCTCCCGCGTACTCTGTCTTGCGAGACGGAGACCTTGCCGTGCGCGGCAAGGGGCTTGGCGCCGAGGCGCTATCGTTGGCGTTGGGTTGCCGCGAGCGGCATCAGCAGCGCGACGTTTTCCTGTTTTTTGCTGTAAAAAGTTGTTCGTCTATTGTAAATATATATCTATTTACTCAAACAACGAGTCTGATCGTCCCTGAGGTCACCGACTGAAGCCACCCTCCAGCCATCGCAGCACTCCACGATCGACAAGAAACATTACTGGCGCAGTCGACAGGATCGTGGACGTCGTCGGCCACTTCGACAACGTCGTGTGCCAGGGAGACGACGAGGCCGGTGCTGGCGCGGAGTGTGGCGGTGTCTATCGGCAGGGGCCCAGGACCAGTCGAGACGAGGAGCAACTGTCCACAAGCAGCGTGACACAGTGAGGCACGGCTACGAGTACGCCTGTGGCCGACAGCGGCGAAGGCCAAGAAGCGGGCGTCGTGTGGGGCGATCGGCGCCGGTGACCTGCGGGTTCGGCGTCATCGACAACTGCCGTAGGCCTGGGGCCTTCGACGGTGACGAA
>JAZHYW010053036.1:0-11155 GCA_037355805.1 Ixodes ricinus | reverse complement strand
GGTTTTCGGTGGTGACGGAAATGGGCGCCCCACCTGCGGCTGCACTTGTCTGTTCGAGGAATTCCCCTTTGACGCTGAAGTAGCGGCTACTGAGGCAAAACTCAAAGAGAGGCGGCAGAGCTATTCCATGACGACTGGGCCTGTCCATTTAAATCTCGTTGATCTGTTCTCTCGTGGGCCTTCCTTGTGCTGGCAGCCGCTATGGTGGATCCCGGAACTGGATATAGAAAAGCACAATGACGTCGAAAGATAGAATGTTCTCTCAGCGCTCAACTTTAACCGCGAAACGTGCTCCACGAAGTCGCTGGAGTTGCCCAGAAAGCTGTTGTTGTTGTTTTTTCCAACAAGAGGATAAAAAGTGATGTGAGGATAGTTGACAGAGAGCCAGAAGCAGTTAGGTTATGAAGTCCTCACCGCATTGCATGAATGTAGGTTGATAGTGATACGCGCGAAAATATTGCTACCTCCATGATTATCTATAGAAAACACATCTGATTAAAATAACGAAACATGCCATGCCGAATAAGCTTTCATCTGACTCTATCATAGCAGAATGTGCTAACTTCGATAATATTCGTAATTATATAAACATTCCATATTTATAATTTTAAGCCAAGGAGAAAAAAACGTTATGTCAAATAAACTATGAAATAGGGCCCACACGGGGATTAAAGCTGCAGCCCTGAAGCCTTCATACATATCTTGATCAAAAACGTTATAAAAATGATTAAAAATAAATATGATGCGGATCATTTACTTACGTCATGACCACTTCTTCAAGATATCGCACTCTCTCCCGGAACGCGTAAACCGTCTCTTCAAACGCAGCGGACGCGTCAGCGGCGCCGGCTTGCCTTGTTACTAAGCGAGCATAACCAAAGTATTGTTTGGCTATTGCTGCGTCGACGCCAGAGGATAGGAGAGAGAGAGAGAAAAAAAGCGATTTCCGCTTCGTGTTTTTGGGTACACGGTCCTTATAATCCGTCACGGCCTTTTTTATACGTTGTTTTGTAGTGTGTCTAGGCTTGAGACTGTTTCCACCTGCTTGATTGGAGTCACGTGACTTCATGGCCGCGTTTGCTAACGCGAAATATGAGGAGGTGTTGAAAGCGTTGGTTGCCCGCAATTGTCTTTCAGCTTTTTGCTCAGCATCTCTGCCCGCTATACATGTTGTAGGTGTAAAGAGCAGGTGACGACGAGGACAAAGCGAACAGGTACACACGAGGCACAGAGAGTGCTAACTTCCACCAAGTAGCCGAGCTCCCTGCTTTGTTATTACCCACAATCCTTCTTGCCTGTAGAGTCTAAAGGCAAGAAGGATTGTGCTTTGTCTAAAGTTTAGACAAAGCATGTCTGCAACATGCACCCAACCTCTGTACAGAAGGAGTCCGCCTTTAAATTGAAAACGCTGTTTGTGGTTGGAGTTGCCTCTTCTCTCACGTTTGCGCTCTCCTACTTAATATTCTGCAGAATTGTCAGGTCGACTGAATCCCCAGTGGAATTATACCCGTATAACTCACAATATACAGATGTTAAAAAAGAACGCGCAGGATCTTTTTTTTTATGGGCCATAAAACAATGTTGAAGAATAAGTTATTTTTCACAACACAGGCACGTGTGCCGTCACGAACGCGACATATCATAAAAGTTAAAAAAAGGCAAAGCTTTTGATTTGCTTCATTGCTAAATATTTTTTAAAAGAAACTAAAATAAAATATACCATGCTTTGGGAGTTACAATGAGGCACACAGCAAGCCTGTAAGCTGCAGCTGCTGTATTTGAAGCTGCAATGTTCCCTTTTGGCTAGTTCGCTCGCCGCCGCTATGAACACTGGAGTACAAATTTGCTTCGTTTTTTTTAATTGTGCGAGCACTGTATACGTATTGTTTGTTGTGTGATATATATAAATAATGAACGAATATTACTGAATTACCATATTACTATGGCAAGACGTGTTAATATATATATCTATATATCTATATATGCTACACCGGCGGCCCCAGTGTATGGATGCATCGTCGTTCAGAGCACGTGGAGCGAAAGTTCGCGCTGCAGTGCGCACAGAGATCCTGGGATCAACCCCCACCACTGCCCGTTTCGATCTGAATGAGCCCCGTGCTGGTATGCAGTTCGTTATCATGCGTGATGCAAGTGAAAAACCTTAGCCGCTCGCTGGTGAATACCGGTGCCTCTCCGGATTGCTGAAAATAGCCAGAACGGAATTTGTCCACGCGACCGGCTCCGGGAGAATGTACCTAGCGTTCAGACGATTCCGTTCAGCAGACGTAGTCCATTTGTTTTCATGCAGCGACAGCTGTCAGTGGCCAGTCCCTCCGGTTTTGTGGCGGCGTGAGCGTGTGCAAATTCAACTCCACCCCCCGAAAAAAAGAAAAATTGCGGATAAGTTGACGTCACGATAAGCTATGCTCGAACTCGTTCCCCGCTTAATATGGCGGGGAAAATTAATATTACGTGACCTTACGTCACAGGACCTACAGACAAATTTAGGTTCCTCCTCTGAATTGAGCGGAAACATTTTCGTCACCTGACCTATACACATTTAGTTTCTCATAATGCAAAAACAGCGCAAACAACACGGACGAAGGAGAAGAAAGCACGCAGACAGGACAGGCGCTGACTCGCAACTGAAACTTTATTACTTGAAAAGGAAAAAGAAAAAGAAATAAGATAAAAACACACACACCAGGAAGACCCCAAAATCAGCACTCTCACTAGACATGCGTGTCAGCCCCTTCCTATCACGCACCATCACATCACCGCGTGGCCAACTCTCACCCTCTCGAACATAATTAAAATTCTTTTGTGTAAGCGTTATTGAGGGCCTCACTCACACAGATCCCCCAGAGTGACATGTGAAGGGCCTCAAGCACTTCTCTCGCCAATCTATCTTTGTTTCGTCCTAATACTGCAGTGTCAGGGAACGACGCTCTACACTTGCATACGTTGCCCAATTCTCGACATTAATACAGGTTTAGTTTCTTCGCTAAATTTAGCGGAAAAATGGACGTCCCGTGACCCTATGCCAATTTTGTTTCTTGCTAAATTTGGCGAGAACTTGATGTCACCCGCCTGACGTCACGGGACCTACGTCCTCGCTACGTTTAGCGGAAACCTTACGTCACGTGACCTATGCACCTGTGCAGTTTCTTCGCTAATTTTGGTGGCAAACATTGGTCGTCGCGTACCCGGCGCCTTGGGCGCTATAGATAAATGCGTGGTTCTCCGCTAAATTTAGCTAAAATTTTTACGTCAGGTGACCTATATATGCGCCAGTTGAGATTCGCCGCTATATTTAGCGGAACAATTGAGTCACCTGACTTACGCACCAATTCGGTTTCCCCGCTGAATTTAATGGCACATTGATGTCACGTGATCTGAAGTCACGGGTCCTACAGATACATACAAAGCTCCCCGCTCAAATTTAGCAGAAAAATGTACGTCACGTGACCTATGCACAAATTTAGTTTCACGCTAAATTTGGCTGGAAAACACATCACAAACGTTCTGTCGCTGTTTAAAAGCATCACGTCGTGTGATCGTGGCCCAATTCTTTCATTCTCGCCTAAAACAGCCTTCCCCAGCAATCACGTTGCATGCTGCTCCTAAAGCACAAGAATGTTGTTAATTTAAGTTACCTTTCGTTCCTTTTCGCCTCTTTCTATGTGCTAAATCGTAATTGAATATTCGTAGCCAAGACGCGCTTGCGGCCGCCATTTACCTCAAACGCCAGGACACAGTGCTCACCAAACTTATCCGTAACACGCGAACAAAGTCTTAAACTCATGCAGAGCGCTATCACTAGCAGCGGAAGCCGAAGAACTGTTCCATGACGTAGCTTTCGCATGGAACGGTTCTAATACCGAAGGCCCGCTCGCTCAATGCCGTAAATCGCTGTGACCGGAGATCAACGGAGCAAGTGTGCCTGCGAGGCAATCTACACTTTTCGCTTCATTTAGTAAAAGCATCGGGTGCTTACTGGCTGTATCAATTATTCTTCTATCTTATTATTATTATTATCAAAGTTATTATCAAATCAATATTACTGTGAGCTGGTTCGCACTGAGGTCGGCAGCTTGTCAATGGTATACGTTATGGATCGTTGCGGCTGTAATGAAGAGAGAAAAATGAAGGGCGTTTACAATGACCTGTAGCGCCGAATTAGAGCGCAGCTCTTGGGAGGAGGAGGAGAAGGTACGGAGAGGAGAGTATGCCCCTCCTCCTCATCCGTCCCTCTCCTCCTCCTGTCCTGCTCGCCTCCCATTTAGCGGGGAAAGTTTTCCGCTAAATTTTGGGGAAATTTTTCTGAGCGGGGAATTTTTTCCGCTAAATATAGCAGGAATTTCGTTCCGCCAAATTTATCAGTTGAATATTTTACACTAAATTTAGCGGGGAATTTTTTTTCCGCGAAGTTTAGCGAAATTGTTTCCGCTAAATTTAGCGGAGAAATATTTCCGCTAAATATAGCGAGAATTTTCCGCTAAATTTAGCGGAAATTTACCCATAATGCAACGCGCGGTGAAGTCACGAGTGACCTTATCGACGTTACACGTGACGTAACGTGTGACGCCATCATGGAGAACGTCCCATACACTCTAAAAAAGCCCATGTGTTTGATTTTTCGCACAACACTCGGAGAGCCAATCACCGCAACTTATGGAGGAGCTCGGCGAATGACAATGCTAAACATATGTTTAGACCAAAAAACGCAGTCTGAGTTGTGACATTAAACAATGCAAGCGTGACGTTTTGCATTGGTTAATGTCACGCCTCAGACTGCGTTTTTTGGTCTGCGCATATGTTTCGGCAGTGTCCTCGCTGAGCTTCCTGCGTAGTTGCGGTGTTAGTCTCCGAGTGTTGTGCGGGAGAGTAGACGCGCAAACTTTTTTAGAGTGTAATGCACCGCTTGGTTACGCCGACGCCACTGAAGCCGGAAATGGACGCTTAAAGCGCGAGACACATGGACGGCAGAATCGTCCGATCCGACGTCCGATCCGACAGTCCGAACGCCGCTCGAATTGCCGCACGCGACAGTTTGAGACACACGCTTCCGACCTTGCATGCGACATGCGACTATCCGTTCGACTCACCCAGGAGATCCAAGCACTCCAGCGTAGGTCCGCGTTCATGGATCTCTGGTCCCGGAATTGACGGTCTAGCTCGCACGAGGAAGTTATGAGCTCGTTCCCGCTAGCGCGTGCATTCTTTGCCGGGGCCATCTTTTTCGAATGAGTCAACGGGATCCACGCGTCCGGCTTCCTGTCGCCCGTCCCGCCAGACACGGTACGTCATCATGACGTTCGCGCTAGCTGTGCTGTCATTGGCTGGACGCATCCGACAATCCGTCCGCCGTGCGAAACTATCTGGCGCGTTGGACGCACGTCGGATCGCCGATCCGACGCCTGAAGCGACCAAATTTTTCGGATCAGGCAGTCGTACTGTCGGATCGGACGTCGGATCGGATGGATTTTCGCGCATGTGTCTCGCGCTTCAGAGCTGCGCTCTAAAGAGAGTATGGGCGAACGAAGTAACGCGTACAAGAACCATGAGACGAGATGTTTGCCGGTATGGCTGGGTAGCTCTTCAATAACCTTTCGCCTACATAGCACGAATAACAAAAGTGCGTTTTTACTTACACTTTGCCGTAAAAAAGTAGTTTATAAGATTTCCACTTCTTTCCCCACAACTTTCCGCTTTATTTTTGAACTGCCTACAAACCAAACCCATTACAAAAACACACACGCACGCATACACGCACGAACCCATACAAACACGCACACACATTCAGACACACGCACGCACAATAACTACACGTACACACATGCATGCACGTACATACATCATACATGCACGTACATACATACATACATACATACGTACTGTACTGTACTATACTGTACTGTACTGTACTATTACTATACTGTACTGTACATGCATACATACGTACTGTACTGCATACATGCATACGTGCATACATGCATACGTGTACTGTACTGCTCTGTTCTGTACTGTACTGTACTGTTCTGTACTGTACTGTACTGTACCGTACTGTACTGTATCTGTTACTGTACTGCACTGCATACCTGTACTGTACTGTACTGTACTGTACTGTACTGTATCTGTATCTGTACCGTACTGTACTGTGCTATGCTGTACTGTACTGTACTGTTACTGTTACTGTTACTGTTTCTGTACTGTACTGTACTGTACTGTACTGTACTGTACTGTACTGTCACTGTACTGTACTGTACTGTACTGTACTGTACTGTTACTGTACTGTTACTGTCTGTACTGTACATGTTCTGTATGACTGTACTGTACTGTCATCTGTACTGTACTGTACTGTCTGTGCTGTACTGTACTGTACTGTTCTGTACTGTACTGTACTGTACTGTACTGTACTGTACTGTACTGTACTGTATTCTGTACTGTGCTGTACTGTACTGTTCTGTACTGTACTGTACTGTACTGTACTGTACTGTACTGTGCTGTTCTGTATCTGTTCTGTATCTGTATCTGTTCTGTTACTGTACTGTCTGTATCTGTACTGTACTGTATCTGTTCTGTCTTACTGTATCTGTACTGTATCTGTTACTGTATCTGTTCTGTTCTGTTGCTGTACTGTATCTGTATCTGTACTGTACTGTACTGTATCTGTTCTGTATCTGTTCTGTTCTGTACTAGTTACTGTACTGTATCTGTCTGTATCTGTACTGTACTGTTCTGTACTGTCCTGTTCTGTTCCACTGTACTGTACTGTTCTGTGCCTGTTCCGTACCTGTACCGTTCCGTCCGTCATGCGCTGTACTGCTCACTGTTACTGTATCTGTATCCGTTCCGTTCCGTTGCCCAGCGTTTTCGCAACGTCAAGCGTCGAGCGTCGACCGCCGGGACGGCCAGCGCTATGCCGCGGAGGAGCTGCGGCAGTCACGGGAGAGATGCGGCGTGTGCGCATAAGCTCTTTCCGTTGCGAGCGTCGTCTGATAGGCTTTTCAGTTGACCGCACACAGCCCCGCCCCAGTTCATTATCTGCTGGTGTAGCTAACCGCCTTTAAGGAAAGATCCGAACAGCGCGAACAGCACTTGCTTGATTGATACTGTTCAGGCGTGGCATAAACCGCGTGTCATCTCGAGTTTAATTTACTTTTTTTTATTTCATGTTTGCCTTTACATTTGGAACACCAACAAAAATGAAAAATACGGTGACGCGACAAACTGAATGCAACGATGCATTAAACTATATACCGCAGCCAATGCTACGAGGCATCAAAACCAATCCAGTGCTTTCACCCTGCTACGTGACATCGTGCTCCCCCGTGCAGTTGTACCCAACGGGAAGGCCACGTGACACACTTTTTGCGCACTCTGTTGACACTACGGATAACCCTCAGTCATAGCAGCCGCTGTAAAAACAGGCGATAAATGCTCGGAAATTCACGTCCCAATGTTTGTATATAAAAAAACATAATATAAAAAAGGGGTGCATTGGCCAACTGGATTTGAGCTGTCATTACCGCTCCCTACGAGCTCATGAAATTGGCGTTCCAATCCACTGAGCTACTGAGCAGACGATTCTCGGCTTTGCTAAACATTAATTTATTTCTATCAAGGATGTGCTATTGCGTTTTGTTCTGTATTCTTTTCTTATTTGCTGACTCCAGCTTTATGCACTTGCTGTCACATATTGCGCTCCTTCCAGGCACTACCACGAGTTATTTTATTCATGTTTGAAGCCACGGCACGCTCTCTCCGCCAGCGAAATAGCCGTTTTGCTAACCAAGCGAGACTGTCCATGGCGGCCATTGGTCGTGCCGGTCGTGCCTTACGGTTCGACCATCGCATTACGGTAAGACCGCAGAAGACAAGCGCATGCGCAGTTCGTACCGGAGATCCCATCGTACCGTATCGGATGAGCAAAAACGGTTTCCTAAAACTCTCTATTATTTAAACCGTTTTTCCTGTACCCATTTACCGTTCAGTGTTTCTTGCAGGCCCAGGGCATGATGTGCTATCCACGTATTAAAAAAAGTCAATTCCACCTTCTATAAAGACTTTGTTTCTTCAAACTACACACGGGTACACTTCCTGTGAAAACTTTGCTCCATGAGAAAAATAAATTCTTACCATGGGGTGTTCAATGTTTTCTTTGCAAAGCACCGGAGACGATAGAACACGTATTTTTAGATTGCTGGGACGCGTTCCTGTTCTGAAATGTCCACGAACGAACTATTTAAAAATACTTACTCTTTAACACATCACGGAAATCTGTTCCTTCCAGTAGGAAAACACGCAGAACTTCCTGTTGATTTTGTCATAATCATGGGCCTGCACGCAATATGGCGATGCAGAATGACTGTGCGTATTGCTGAAGTTGACACGCGCCCTGCAAGAATGTATTTTATAAAAACTGTGCGTCGTGTACACTCGTAGAAGTAGGGGTTGTTTAGGGAACACTCCATGTCCCATATGTAACACCCCCAAACTCCATACTACCGTTCAGTCCACTGACGTCGAGCTGGTGATACCAACTTGATAGCTATACGGTATAACGTACTAAATAGCTAATGTGCATATCAAAGATTAGAAAAAAGAAAAACACTGGGGTTTTGCAGTAGGGCCAAAAGACTTTGATTATCTCACTGTGGCCTTTAATGCGTACATTAGCTATTTTAATAAGTTGTATCGGTCGACTATCAAGTCGCTCTTGAAAGTTGGTATTGTCGGTTCGACGTCTGTGGACTGAACACCGAATTGTTGTTTTGGGGTGCTACATATGGGACAAGGGGTGTACCCCCTACACCCCCTATTTCTTAGAGTATAAAAGGTGTGTTTGTTTTCCCGCCAGAGGTTTTCCCGCCGGAGTGGGTATCCATATTGGATGCTCTGGAGCACCTGAAGAATTTTAAAGTTTATGTGCGCGTAGTTTACTGCGCGCATATTTTACCTTTAGAAGTCTTGTATAATTTTGTCAAAGCAGACAATAAAAAATGAAAGACGTTTACAATCCCCTGTAGCGCCGAATTAGAGCGCAGCTCTTGGGAGGAGGAGGAAGGTATGGAGAGAGGTATTCCCCTACCCTCATCCGTACCCTCTCCTCCTCCTCTCCTGCTGGCCTCCCAATTAGAGGAAAATTTTCCCGCTAAATTTAGCGGGAAATGTTTCAGCCAAATTTAGTGGGAAAAACTTTCCGCTAAATTTTGCGGGAAACTTGTTCATTGCAACAGCATTTTCCAAACTTAGCGGGAAAATTTTTCCGCTCAAATTTAGCGGGAAAATTTTCAGCTAAATTTAGCGAGAGAATTTTTTTCGCTAAACTTAGCGGGAGACTTTTGCGCTAAATTTAGAGGGAAAATGCGGGGAAAAATTTAGCGGGAAGTTTTTGCGCTAAATTTAGCGGGGAAATTTACTCATAATGCAACGCGGTGACGTCATCTACGACGTCTCTGGTGACCCTCGTGACGTCACACGTGACGTCAACATGGGAAACGTTCTATAGTGCACCGCGCAGTTACGCCGACGGCGACGGCGACGCCGCTCAAGCCGGAAACGGGCGCCTAAGAGCTGCGCTTTAAAAGAAAAAAAGTGTCTGCGTCGCCCAGTCGATGCCGTGTCTGGCTCGCAACCGAAGAATCGTGGGCTCGAATGCCGCCTCAGTCTAAATTTATTTAAATTGTGTTCTCTAATTACTTTATAAAGTAAAATATTTTGAGACATGGGGCGACCTTTAATGCGCCTTACATGTCATGTTTTAATCACTTTCATTCCACGCGTGCCGTCGTTTCACGTGAGCGTTGTGGGTTGTTTGAAATTCCAGCGCGAAGACATGTGATTGCGACGTCGTGACCCTATCAACCAATAAGGATTTTCCCGTCCCACCGACACCGACGCCGGCTTTTCTGCGACACGAGCTTCTAAACGCTATTGCCTTAAAAACGCAGGACGAGGATCATTGTGTTTACTAAATTTACTCCGTGATTTGTTATTCTGCATTCTTATCAACTAGAACTGTCTAATTAGCCGCGGAGCAATAGGAAGGCGTTCGGGACTACCACACCCCAAGTTTCTTAAGATGTCGGTGATCATAACATGATCACCGATGATTTTATTGCAAGCAGCGATTCTCCCAAAATATTCGTGGCTGATAAAGAGGCTGGCTATGACACCGACAGCTGGCGTATAGCCACATTTGTTGGGGATCGACATGAAGTCTTGGAAAATAGGTCACACGAGGGGCGCCAGGGAAGCATTCCGGTCTGTGGAGCAGGGGTGCCGGAACACGTTGCTGTAGGACCAGAACCACTTGTTGGCGACTGCGAGACAAAGAAACGTAACCTTTGTACAAACGGTGAAAACGACCCAAAGCAAAACTCACTCGAAAGGCATAGAAGCGCCGAAAAGAGCAAGGACGAAGTAAGTCAACACAAGACTCACTCACAGCTGTTGTTTGAGACGGCAGCTGCGAGTTCGACTTGTGTTGTCTTACTTCATTAGAAGTCCTCATACATAAGGCCTATGATATGTCCGATTTTTTCTGTAGAAAAAATGCCATCTGCGGATCATTCCAAGCCGAGATCTCCAGCCGTCCGAGTTGTGAAGGGCAGTAGGGCTTTCCGGCCGGACAGCATACATCTCCTCTGTTTATTCAAAATGCTGCTATTTTTCACAAGGACAACAAAACACGAAGGTGTGGAGTAATGCGTGTTCTTTGAGATTGCACGTGCGCTAGGCGGTTTGCGCACCTGCACTCTCAGAGCCCACGATGAGGTCTTTGAATCGCGTGTCTTACAGTCACACAATAAGCCACGCTTCACAGTAACAGTACTTTAGACATCTTGCGGCCTAAAATCATTGTTGCCTGTTTGCCGAAACTTTCTCTCAAACACGCAAAAATTTTATTTCATACTCGAGAAATGTCAGAGCAGTCCGCGATGGAGAAAATTTACGGCACTATTGTTCGGCAACTGTCTTGCATACGTGAAGCGTTCTAATATAACAAACGTTTCACGATACTTTACGATAACATAAAAAACGTTTCACGATACTGGCGCCTTTCAGGCGCCAGACGCCCGCGTTCACGGCGTTCTTCATCGGAATAACATAAGTGCAACCCAGGTACCGCAGGCAATACCTTTAATGA
>JAZHYW010053035.1:0-16401 GCA_037355805.1 Ixodes ricinus | reverse complement strand
CAGACCTGCCAACCCTACAATGCTGAAAATACTACAGGGGTGCCAAAAAACACTACAATTGTATGAAGAAATACGAAAACTGTTTTATTCTTCAAAAACTTGGTTTAGGTAAAAAAAATGCGTCAACTAGGGCACAAACACATCATACGTTGCACGAAATGTCTTACTCTTTAGAAGTAGAAGGTTGGGTTAACACTGAGGAAGTTGCAGCTTTTGCTTTTCTTAGGATGTTCTTATCGAACACTTGTTCACGGCACTTTCCGGACTTGCTGCATCTCACAACTGTTCAAGAGTCTTTTTCGACATGGAGGAGCGGAACTGCGTGTGTGTGCCTTCTTCACTTTGCTGAAAACTCTTTCGCCTGTGCCTAGTTTAACGGAGTTTAAGGAGCAAAGTTCTTGCTCTTTAACGTCTCTACAACAACCGCCGTGAACGGCACGTTGTGTTCGATCAAAAATGCCGAAAAAGGCGTTCTGCTCGGGTAGTGTCGTAATCCGTTGATCGACTAAAGTACCCTCCAAGCTTCTCGTTGGTTCCAACTAATTTTGCAGAGTCCTTATGCTTTTTTGTATTCAGATGACACAGTATCTCCCGGCGACCAGCGTGCGAAATGTTGACATCGCAGCGACACAGACTACGAATGCGTACCTTTCGCCCTTGCGCGACGTCTTCGTAAATGGAAAGTCGGTTGAATAGCTGGGAATAAACACTTGGAAGTATTTTTTCCCGACGGTTTCAAGTGATCATGAGTAAAAGTTCCAGTTACAAAACGCACAACGTTCGCCAGATCCAACGTCGCCACAACAAAGGAGATTTCCTAAACAGTTTTGGATTAAGATGGATGAATGGATATTCTCAATGACAATTGCCTTACAACGAGGAGCGGTAGCTCGCGCCCCTGGCATACAAGTCGATGTACCAGTGTTGCCAACCACAACTTGTAAACAGGCAAGATGCAGCTTAAACGAAATATTTTTTTTTTTTACACGCGGTGCGGAAAATCGTAAAAATATGGTTGTCATTACGATACTCGTAAAACTGTGTTGAAAATCGGGCACTTTACGATAAAATCGTAAAACTTGGCAGGTCTGCATATGGAATGCTAAAGCAATGGACCATGGAAAACTCCCTAATATGAAAATATGAGTGTCAACTAATAAAGCAGACATTTTTCTTTTCCTGCAAAATATTGCAAACACTCACCGACAACCGACTAGTCGGTTTCCAAAAAATGTACTGCGATTAAACCATTGATCGATTACTCGGATGGCTATTCAATCCACTGCCCCAGCCCTAATCTAGATAGAGTCATTATTGAGTTCAAAAATATCCTGGGATTACTTTTTTCCGCTTCGATTTTAAACGATAACAAACATGGCTGCCGACGTTTGCGTGCGCGCTTTATTTACAAGTGCGAGCCATTCTCCATTCACCGAGGTGTTTAGAGGAAAGTCTCCTCGATTGAACTAGTTTGCAGCAAACGTCTGTTACAAGTATGCGCCTTCGGAAGCACTGCGAGTGTGCTTCTATCGTAGCCGGACTAGCCCAGGCCAAGCGTCCCACGTCAGCTACCGTAAAATTCCGAGCAAGCCAAGCCCCGCCCCCCCCGCCGCCCCCGCCCCGCCCCCGCCCCAACCCCCCCCCCCCGCCCCGCCCCCCCCGCCGCCCCCCCCCCTCACGCAAGTCAAAAATTACCTGCAAAGTGGAAGGGGCGCTATCCCGGAACGGCACCAAAATTCAAGATGGCGACGACAAAATTCGACAAAATGGTTCCGCCAGAGAAACAAAAAAAAAGCGCAGTGCACACAGATTTAACATTTTATTTATCTCTGAGAACATCTCCGAGACTTTATTAGGCCAAAGATTTGTCACTGCTATGTTAATCAATTTCAAAACCACCAAAAGACTCCTCAGAGTCGGCCGCAAGAAAAAGTTCGCAGCATTCCGCAATGTTTTCCCAACTGCCGTTGGCTATTTTGACAGCCTCTTCAGAAAGAAGCCGGTTGCTAATGGCTCATTCTGCACTTCTTTCGCACTCCAGGTATTCAAAGAGTGCGTCGTCCACATATTCACTGAACACCGGTGCGGCGTTACTTAGCTTTCGTCGAACTTTGGCTTTCCCGTAGTTTGACTGTAGCAAATTGTCAAAATTCTTGTCCCATTCCTGTATCCAATCGAGCTTGATGTGTCGAGACGCCTGGTGTACTTCTTTCCCGTTTTCGCAATGCCACTGGACGACCTCGATTTTCTTTGCCACTGTGTAAGAATGCATAGCCGACCCGACACCCCAAAACAAAGCGACAATGGCGCATAGTGACCGGGCTGCAAAGTAGGATTGGGAGGGATTAGATTCTTGGACTGCATTTCGCAGGCCAGTGTTGCCTGAACGCGGTCAGCGCGGTGCGTGATACGGGTGTGGAGCAGAGAGGGGGCGCTTTCCCGGAACACGCGCGGAAATCTGAAATTAGCGGTGAGGTTGGGGGGGGGGGCTCTTGCTCGGGTGGGGGCTCTTGCTCGGAATTTTACGGTATGTTGCTTGATCTGGCTTGGTCTGTTCCTTTGTGCATGTCGATGCTGAATAAAGATGTTGGCTCCTGTAATATCAGCCCATCTGCTCTGCGAACTGCGCAACCATCATGATTGCAACCATGGTTTCAATACCGAGAAGATGCCTACACAGGAAGAGCAGTCGTGGAAACTGACGGCGCAGCGGCCAATAGGAGCCCGTCGACGCGCGCCAGCCAATGGAACCGAAGGAAACTATCTGCCGTTTTCGCGCTTCAGACTGATGACGTCAGCTCGCTCCATGAGACAGTTAATGCTTTCGCATTAAAAAAAAAACTTTATTTTAGTGTATCTTTAAGAAAGTGTCCCCTGCTGGGAAAGAGGCTCACCTGGATAGCCACCCTGGCCGCCTTGAAGTAGAAGGGGTGTGCCCTGAGCACGTCCTCCAGTCGCAGCAAGCTCACATAGGCACGCAGTGTCATCTTGCCCATGCAGTACGTGTGGAAGTCAAACTGGTCCTCCCATGATCTCGGAAAAAGTGCTGCATCATCCCAGAAAAAAAAGGAGAGAGACAGGGAGATCACAAACTGCCCAGGCACCATGAAGGAATGCAATGGCAGAGGCTTCCACGTGAAGATAGCAGCCCGATCTGATCACATGAAGTAGCCCAGTGAAAAAGCATGAAATGGCGGAGGTTTTTGCGACGGCGCTAGCCTCGTCTGACTACAGTAATCAGCCTAGTGCAGGGGAGCAAGAGTTGTTTAATCTCGAGGAACCCTTATTCGCCGTGGCGTCAGTCCAATACAGCAGTGCAGAAGCTTACGGACCTCATAAACAATAATACAAAGCCCCGATGAGCTTTGGATCACGGTTATACATCGAGGAGTAGCTGGGGCCCGCTAAAATACCGGTTAAATGGAAAAAAACGCTTAGGTTATGGGATGAACAGTCAAAAAGATTCACATACTTCGTCAAAAAAAAAAAAAAATATATACGAGCAAAGGTTGAATTCCCTCCTTCCAAACGCTTAGTAGTTCCACGGCTCCATGGGAAGCCGAATTTGGATGGTCGCGATAAAAGAAAGGGAAAACAGACAACAAGACACAAGCACGAACCTGAGCGAGTTTCCCCTTCCAAACTTTTCACCTCGCGTGCGCCACCCCACTCTGAAAATGCCGACTCACACACTCAGCTATCACTTACAGCCGAGTGCCTTAAAGGGAAGCTGAAACACTTCTTGAAAAAAACGAGTTAGAGGTGAATTCTGGTGTATTTTTATCCCGTGAATCTGAATATCACATTCGTTTTCCCTGAAGATGCAACTAAAAGCGAGAAAACGCGAAAAATCTCCGACCTGTTGTTACGTCATAAAAGGACCTTTCGGCCGCCAAGCGCGTGTCGCTCGTGTGGGCAGCGCGTGCAATGGCAAGCTTGCCAGGTATATTTTTCCGCAATGACGGCAGTCGTGACGTCTCTTTCTGACCTTCTTGAAAATAGCAAGAGTGCGCGTGCATAGCTTTGGCAGGCGCTGAAGATGCGCGAGAGCAGAGATTCCGAAAACTCCTTTTGTGACGTCACGCCCCGGGAAGGAGGGGCTTTGGCGGTACTTTAAAAATTAATTTCTGAAGGCTCCGTGCGCCAAATTGAAAAATAATCTCGATATTCCTGATCCTGGAGGTAAATTGAAGGCCATTGAAGTGTTTTTTCTCAAATACAGAACCGCTTCAGTTTCCCTTTAAAGGGGTACTCCAGCAATATTTTTATGGTTTCAGATTTGCCTCGAAATTGGCTCCAACACGGCTGTACAAGTCCCCCAAGTATTGTGCGAAAAGAAAAGTTTTCGGGAAATTGTCTATTTTTCTAATTTCATTTTCGTCGTGTTTCTCAGAGCCAGCAGCCCCCTACAGGCAACACCTTGCAGTACGCCGACAGTGGGCACTAAACCACATTCCCAACTGATTACAAGACGTCTGATGGTGGGGAAAGAATGCGTGGAAGCTCGTTTACCAAGAAGGCGCAAAAAAAGGCCATGCTCCGTTGCGGCTTGGGTCCAGACACAGCCGATGCTACAAGCACAAGCGTGTGGCCCTGAACAGTGCCTGTACTGCACGAGCGCGCGTGCTTGGCAGGGGCAGCTGGAAGCCCGGAGCTCGCGCTTGTAGCATCGGCTGCGTCTGGACCCAAGCTGAAGCGAGAGTATACAGTCAAACCCGTTTATAACGAACAGCAGGAAACGCTACGATCAGTTCGATATAGCAAGTAGTTCGATATAGCAAAAACCATTTACAACGAACTTGCACGATGAGTTCGTTGTAAGGCGAGAGCCTCTCTTTCTTTCTCATCTCTTGACTTCCGCCTTGTAACAACGCGCTAATTTTTTTTTGTGTGTGTGTGCAGTTGTTTTCTTTAGCTTATCTCTTCTTCTGAATCGCTTCTCTTCGCGGGCACACGCTTTGGGATGAAAAGTTCTTTTTTTTATTTCGTGTGTGCAGAGTGTATTGTTTAGCTTTCACCCCTTCTGAATCGCTTCTCTTCGCTCAACTTTGTTCGCAACTCGAGCTTTCTGAATTTTCTTTCTTTCCTACTTCTTTTTTTGGGAAAGGGACAGGCTAGAAGACGATTGTTTGCGCGTTTTTGGAAGCCTTCCCGAGGAAAAAAGTTCGATATAGCCAGTATGTTGTTCGTTATAAAACATACTTTTTACATCCATTTTTATTTAAATTTTCCGTGAGTTCGATATCGACAATAATTCGCTGTACGTGGGTTCGTTCTAAACGGGTTTCACTGTAGTCATACTCTGTTTAGGACTGCCTGCACAACCTGAAAGTTTGTACCATTTGCGGTGTCGCACCAAAGGAGAGTGTGCGCAAATTCGAGTGTTGGTTTCGGCATTGCCTTCATTTACAGTTTTCTCAATGACCATTTTGAATTTCGGGACAATAAATAGCATGCCACGAAGACTAAAGACAGGGTATTCAGGAAATGCAATTCGTATGGGTAGCTCGAGAAACAGCCGGAGTACACCTTTAAAACCTCCTGGGATCTCTTACAATGAGAATGTATTGGCGCCATCTATCAAGCAGCAGCAGAACTCTCTGCATTTCCATGCATTTCACACATTGTTTGGCGCATCATTTTCTTCACTATTGGCCTGAACTCTCGACACTTTTATAAATGATCGTTTCTCACACAAAATACGCAAGCTTGATCTGCCCCAAACACCGCATAAACCTTCGCTTTTGCGAAACGCAGTTCCGAGGCCACCTCGTGGACGGCACCGACGTCTTCTCTCGCCGTAAAGATTGCGACGACTTGGCGGTAAGCAAACGCGAGAGCGCAAACGGGCCTCACACTATGCCGACGCCAGACGACTCCCATCGCGCCGGTGACTCAAACGCCTGCCACCGTCGCCGCACTTTTGCGCGCCGAGGCGGCGCGGGGTGGGGTTGGAGAGGGGGTAAACAGGCGCCATGACTCACCCTGTCCACCTCGTGGCACTTCTTTAAGCGCCTCGCCCCACTTGCCCAGCCTCTGGGCGGCGAGGGCACACTCCGTCTGGAACCACATGCACTGCATCTCATTCCAGGTTCTCCACCCGCCGACACACCTTCCTGCACGAGAGAAGGCAAGCCGGTTGCCCGCTCGTGAGCCGACAACCAACGAAGACGGTCCGACGGAACCCGAGAGATGCACAGCCGCCGGCACGGCGAGAAACAGCCACGTCTACGGCGCCAGGTCGTGAAAATGCTTCGCCATTTGCTCGTCCGAACAATTATCCCCTCATTTGTGATGCATTGGCTTCCCCTTCCAAGCCAAATCTGGGTAGTGAGCAGGAGTGTCGAAGCCACCAAACGTTTCCAGCGGGGACTTTGCAGGAGTCGACTGACAAACTGTGCACAAACTGTAATGGAATCGGTACCATGAACTGGAGAATTACCGTGCGAGGCTTTTTCACCTCTTGTACGGCTTGCACAGAGAGCCTTCCTGTCCCGCATAGCAACGACAACAAAGCACATCAGCCCCTGGTTCTGACTTCCTGCCGCAAATGTGGCATCGCTTACCAGTGGCTCTTCCACTGACGTTTTGGGGATCCCCTACTGGATCAGTGGAAGTGACGCGGGAGTCCCCCACCCCGGGGGGGGGGATAATAGACGATTACAAAGACAAAAGGGTAAGTAAATCTAAACTCAATGCATGCTTCGTCCAAGTTTGAAGCTCTGAAATATAGACTAATCAGCCCTCCTCGTTCGGTGCTCACATAAGACAGTCAGCGTCAAATAAGAAAAACATTTTATCGCTCGGTGGTCGATCTCTTTGGGGACCCAAGAAGGCCTTCCCAAAGGGCCAGCAGCCCTCATTTGAGAACCACTGGCTTACTTTAAGGTGCCTGTATAAAGCTCTAAAAAAGGGATCGGCAAAGCTAATGCGAAGGAATGTGCGACAGCTGGAAGAGACGTCGGCAATCTGGCGTTCGCCAAGCCGACGCCTCATAGAGAGCTTGTCGCAGTCGTCCGTGTTGCTACCGTTACTGCACCGAGTCGGAGAAGGCCGAAGCGGTGTGAAAAAGGTAGCGTGGGGACGCCGCAAGCAGGACTGCCCTTCTTTTAAAGTGACGACTGGAGGCAACAAAAATGGAGTGTAATTCACATTTTAAAAAATTGACAAACAACAAATGTTTTTCAAGAAGCAGAATTAACCGAGGGCATCCTACCTGCCACAGGGGAATTCGGACACTGGCCGTGGCATGTTCTTAAAAGTGGAGACTACTGCGTCTAAAAATGTCATCCTCGACGCCCAGGTGGCTCATACACGACCAGCTTTCCAGGTAAATTTGGGGATTAGAAGCACTTTGCAAAGATAAGAGTTTCAACTTTCAACCAGTACCAACTCGCCCAGCTTACCACCTTAATACGGCTACATGAGATCAAAATGTCATGAGTGCAACTGTGTTCTCTAAACATTTGAAAGCAGTTCAGTATCTCTACTAGCGCATCTACAAACTGAACTCATTGCGGAAGAGGTAGCAACCTACAAAAACTCGTCAAAGTCAGCGACAATGTCAAAGTTTTCACCAAGCAATACTGCCAAAAACGTTTTTAGAAACAAAAAGAAAAAAAGTTCCGACAGTTCCTTCTTTTTTCTTTCTAACAAAAATGCCTCCACCCGAATTGTCAGTGACGTCCAGGGAGGGACGTTGAAAGCACAGTGTGAGCAACTGACCCTGGTGAACTTTGAGCACATGTCCTCGGCTTCCTTGATGAGGTTGGCCCGCAGCATGTACTTGGCACACTTGGAGTTGATGTAGCGGTCCGCCGTGTCCAAAGCCTGAGCTTCGTCCAGGTGCCTCAACGCCTCCTGGATGTCACCCGCATGCTGCAAACAAAACCACCGACGACAACAATCGGTGAAAACAGCGAGCCAATTTCTTGCGGGTGCAACGCCACCACGGATATTTCCTTTTCACAGCGGCTGCACGGGTTGAGCTTCTACAGCCACTTTGCCTTCTTCAAAGGCAGGGGTCTCAAACTCATTCAAGTGCGGTGGCCAGATACCCCACCCTCAAAATGTCAAGGGCCAATGTAGGCCAGAAAGAGGAAAAACACATATTTGAAAAAAAACAAACAAACAAACATCAATGGTGTTTCACATTGCAAAGCAGCCCAGTCTCTCAGCAAGAGATGTCATAGAAAACTAATTTCGTGCCATGATTTTTGCATCGTCTCCTTTTCATGTGCGACATCTTTAGCTTTCATCTCTTCATACGACAACTTTCAACATGTACCCGATGATATATGATGATAAAAAAAATCATACCACCGCCAAAGTATTCAATTTTTTCAAAAGATCAAGCCCATTATTGTTGCCCCACGTCGGAAGATTCAACGTGTCTCGAACAAAATATTTCTTCACACAGTAATTTCTTGTTATAATGAAGTAAAAGGGACGGCACAAAAAATTCAATAGAAGCGATAGAACCAAAAAACAGCGCCAGCAGCTTTGAAAGTGGACGGGAACCCTGCGGAACACTCCGACTTATATTTAAACAAACAACCCTTAATAATGAACATATCACGGCAGCTTTACCGAGTAAAAATATAATAAGGTAAAGCTGGTCGATAATTTCATCCGGCGTCAGTTCTCCTCAAACTGCTCCAGGCACCACAAGAATGCTGACACCGCCGCTGCGCTCCATTTTGTTTCCAAGGAGCCCTAGGATGTTTCGCGTCTCCGCAGTCTTTGGCGCTTCCCGAAGTGCCTCTCCGACGTTTCTTTGTATTTACCCTGGCCGCACGCAAGGTCTAGGATCGCAGCATCAGTGGCCGGAGCAACTACGGGAATGTTCGCATCGACAAGTGCAAACGAATCACGGTTATAAATCGGTGCCTTTGCCAACATGTTTTCACATACTCCCGTAGAGATTGTTGCAGCTATGGAAATTGTGCGCCGGCTCAGCAAGCATGCTCGCAAGAGAAAATTCGACGTGCGCGAAGCAGTCGGATATCTTTCGTCGGGTCGCGGGCGTGCTTTCTCTTGCATGAGAAACTTCTCAAACCCATTCAATCTGCCTTGCTTGTTCTGCAAACTGGTGGACAGTGTCGAACAGCCGATGCCGCAATGTCAAATTCTTTGGCGATTTCAGACATGAGTCGGACACTTTTCTCAACCTCGCAGATCTAAGCCACTTTGGGTAAAGACTCTCAACCTTCCATACAATGCACGTGCACGTGTAGTACGCCGCAGGCACACCCGCGCAGGCGCACGCACCGGGGGCTCCCCAAGGCGATGATCTCTTCCGGACTCCATCGGTCCCTTCACCCGATACCGACAGGGGTCGGGCAGCGTTGGCTGCGTGCGCCGTGAGTAGCGTCGGAGCATTGGCCGCCGCTCCCTGCCTGCATCGTCGCGTTCGGCGCATCGGCATCGGAAGCGGCGGTGTGCCAGCTCTGCGCGCTGTGCCCTCTGTCACTCGTTTACTCCGTTTTCCCAGTTTGCCGTTTGTCTCGGTGGAGAAGGGGTAAAGAATGCAAGGGTCTCCATGCCCCTCCACATAGGCTTGCATGTTTCGGCACCTCGGCCTTCATAATAGGCATGGTTGGCCGCCGATACACTTTGAATAACTTGGTTAAAAATGCGTGCATTTCGGTCGAACCACGTTGAACTTCAAAAAAAGCAATAATTCAAAAAAAGCGATTCCATTATAATGAGGGATTATTGTACTTTAGTTTTCCTTTCCTGGGGATATTTGTAGCAGAATTAGTATTATTATAAAATATTCATATTTCAGTGGTGTTCAAGAACGAAACAATCCACATTCAAAAATAAAGCAGAACAGTGCCAGATATGTGAGCACATTATCAGAGAACTTTGTTTTTCGGCAGAAGTGAGTGGACGGCATATAAACTCATTATTTATGGCCTGCATGTAGCCCTCGAGTAACGAGAACCGGGGCCCTTGCAGCTGCAGGATACTTGCGGGCCGCATCCTAGATTTGCGGGCCGCGTGTCTGGAGACCCCTGCTCTAAGGCACAGTGGCTTTCTGTGCAATTTGTTGCACGCGATTGTGACATTGCTGGCCTTTTTACATGCGTGTACCATATCTACCCATGTCCCAGACAATACCGTATTCAGGAAATGAGTACCAGCTTGCATTGCTCGATGTTGCATGCAACATCGCTCAGATTCAGAGAATTCCAAGGCACTGAAGGAGGTGTGGAGAGGTTTCGATGAACAAAGAAAACCCCCGTTTCGGACTTCTGCACTAGGTTGTAATGCCCAAGATGGCTCCAGGCGTCCAACTGCAGCTCACCTTGAATATCCTAGCCTTGGCCACAAACAACTCTATGAGCGTGGGCGTGTGCTCGATGGCCGCATTGATCAGGTCCAGGGCCTTGGCGGTGCAGCCAAGGTGGTCGAAGTGCTGGGCCGCATAGTAGTACGTCCACAGCAGGGCAGTGGCAGGTTCCTTCTCTTCACAGTCCTTTTCTGTGAAACACATCCAGACTGAACAGAGCAGGGAACCGTCCCAAACAAAACAAACAACTAAGGGATGCCCTTACAGTTCTGTCTCAGTATGGGCATCAAAGACCCAAGTCGTGAAATCGATGGGCCATCTGAGGAAAGCCCGTACCGAACTGGGCTCTTTAAATCAATGTTAAGAAACAATACACCAACCCTCTACAATGGGTACAGCGTGACGTTTCGTGCACCACAATCTGTGTTAGCATTCGAGTCGGAGTAAGCACCGCGGCACTGTTGACACAACTCGTCTTTGGAGCTCTTACCTCGTTCGGAAAAGACTTCATACTTCTTCAACGAGCTCACGTAGCCGGTCAGCAATTGCTCAATGATTTTCACCTGAAATGAAAAGAATGAAAACACTCCCAATGAATCAACAATCTCCCCAGCGGGTATGGTTCAGAGTTTTCAAATAGATGTGACACACTCGCCAGCAAACACAATGTGGACAAAAAGGAAAGACTAAAATCATATTCGAAATGCCCACTCCAAGAGAGTCACTTCCTGTCCACGACGAGTTGGGGTTAGTATTTCCCAGTCTATAATCAGAATTACAGACCAAGAAATACCATGAAACGAAAAAATCCCTGTGTGCACCTTCACGAATTATTAAATGCCAGCAATTAAAGAAATTGAAGAAATACAAGAGCATTAGCTTTGTCAACTTGTGGTAAGGACAAGCAACCATTCATTCCGGTGCACGATAGCGCGGACACTCGACTTGGCAATACACTGCACCCCGATTCTCGTTACTGGCAGAGCCGAAGCTGGGTGTCAATAATGCATTTGCATTCAATCGGTGAACTGAATTGGGTGACGGCGTCTTCATGTCACAGCCGAATGGACGGACTTATGTCCACATTGACAATCACATTGACGTCAAAAGGCTTTCCAGAGAAGAGGAAGCAAAAAACAGTTAACTTTGAAATTGCACAGCAAAGTACCTGGCGAAAGGGCATCACATGTTAGCACGCTTGCGTGACACTACGGGATATTACACTGCTGCTAAACAAGCTTTCAAATATTTAAAAAAGAAAAATAGAGGGTGAGAAACACCATTAAAATCACAATAACAAAAAATCGTACAGCTGAGACATTTTACATCGGCTTCTGTCGAGCGCCACATCAGCAGTCCCAAAAAGAGGCTACTCCAGTCTCTTCTAACCTCGGACAATTAACACCTCAGAAAGACTCTGACGGCCCCCAAAATTTATTTTTTATTTTTTGCCAGGTAGATTTATTATGGTGTCTGAAGACTACCAACCAATATTTAGCTACAGCATCACATATAGTTTTAATAAAGTAAAAGAAACGCAACTGCTCGAAACCGAAACCGGACTGGGGAGGAGGACGGAATATATAGGAGAGGGGTGGCGGAAGTCACGTGGCTGCAATACATTTCTTTCCCCAATCAACGTATTTGCAGCTTTTTATAAGCCACAAAAAATGGGTATCATATTTCTCTTCTACTTTTGATTATTATGTGTGTGCCTTCGATGACCTACGACTATGATTATATTTAGTGGTTGTGTCTAAACCACAGAAAACGGCCCGTGACTCCAAAGAAGAGAGTGAGCGCGACTCAAACCAGACAGTTCTTGATCGGCTGTTTTCGAGGCAGAAGGAAAACGAATTTCGAGCCGTGAATTGTTTTCCGGGTTGTTGGGCTCTCCTATGTAATGAACAAATAAAAGCCTTGGCAAGCATAAATACCCCGACAGTGTCCCTTTAACCGTTTTATACGTGCCTAGCACGTCAACGTGGAGCCGTCGCCAAATCATTCGGGACGAATATGCACCGTCTGCTTTCCCCGGTTCGCGCGCTTAACCGTTTCGGACGGGCCAGGTTTGCTCATGGCTTGGTTTGCAGCTGTGCCAACAGATGATAGAACTAAAACTTTTTTTTTTTTTTTTTAATTTTGCTCTTATTTTGTTTGTGGCTAGAAATTTGACTGTGAAGGCAACAAGTGGAATTTTGTAGACAATTAAGCAGTTAGGGATCAGAAATTCTTGAAAACTGAAAACAGCTGAGGGGTTAACGAATCAGCGGTGGATTATTACAAACTTGCTGTATTTCTGGTTCATGATAAAAGTAATGTGACAGTGCTAGCCACTGTTCTCATTGCGAGTTTAGATTGAGGGATAAGGAAACACTATCTATAAACATTGGAGGCCACATCCCACAAACATGGTCACAACAGAGACATCTTACTGCATTTACCGAAGCACTAGCCCAAAAATCGTCGAGGAGTTCCTCTGCCCCTACCTTTTCTGTGCTGTTGTAGAGCGGCCTAAGGTCCACAAAGAGGGGGAGGCACTCCCTTGTGCAATGCTCGCCTCATGTACTTGTCCGCACAGAGCGGGAAATCCTCTCCTACAGAGAAACCGGCAATGATAAACATAATCAGAAAAACACATCCAACACATTTTCAATTCATAGACATTTGTTACACCGTCTTAAAGCACCAACAGGGCTTTACGTATGGGAAGGCAAACAAAATATAAGAAATTCAAAACAATAAAAATAAAAATAAAAAAACACTAAAAAAATGAATGTTTAGAAATGGTAGCAGGTGTAGCTATGCGGCTCGACGATCCCTGAATGGTGACCATAATATCAGGAAGAGTTTTATTGAATTCTATCGACACATAAATAGTTCAAGAGGTGAACAAAATACTACTGGCACCAACAAAAGCAAAGCAGGGAGCCTACCCAAGGGTTCAAAAGTTGACCCTCCCAAGGCGGCAACCTTGAAGGACTTACACAAGGTTGCTTGACTAACCCAATGGAAGCTGTCGGTAATGGCAGCAAGTCAGTGTGGTAGCTGGTCCAGTACTTCTTGCAAACTGTCCCATTACCACTGTAACCTTGCTGTACTTGGGGACAACTCTTTCTGTCATTTTTGGAGAAGCGAAGACCGTGCGAGCACAGGTATGATCGGCGCTCAATGTGTCCGAGCGCACGGGTACCCACAGCTTTAGCTTCATTGCCAGAAAAGTTGTCCCCAAGTATAGACACCTGTCCGTAAGCTGAGTAATCACAAGATGGGTTCTGTTACCAGATCATGGAACGAGACAGGATGTTATGACGGGCAAGAAGGTAACCGCCGTAGGCAAGCAAACGAACACATACCTGTGGCAAAGTTGAGTGGCAACCGGCGTGGCATCTGGGCCCTGGGGAATGTCTGCTGGCACTCTTCAAACAGCTTCAGCTGATCTTCCATGCCCTCTGCAACACATACAACAGTTGGTAAACCAATGAATGCAAATGACAAAGTACAGTGATTGACTTCTAACATGTTTCAAAAGAAGCCGCCAACGAGGCAAGGCATGGCGAATTCACAGCTTCACCCGTCGTTCCGCCTGCGTACTTACCACAACTGAATATCTGATAAGCGACACCTACAACAGACATCTTACCGCGACAGTGGCAACTTCGAGTGCCGACATAGCTAGGGTGGGCGACTTGGAAGAAAGCAAACAGTTTACAGAGACCCACAATAATAGGAAATGGCAGAGGAAAGAATGGAACTAGTGGCAGGAACTTCTTGAATACAAGAGCCTTCCAGGGGCATCTTGGCATCTTCCCTAATCTTGCAACACGAGGATTCAACCTGGCAGTCATCGCAAGAGAAGAACGGTCTACAGTTTCGGCTGATGACCCTGGAGCGGCACAACGCCTGAGACGACCAAGTCCGATTCAGCCGGCAGTCGAACCGGACCCGTCCACCACATTGGAAGTTCGACGCCGGCCCAACACTGGCAAGAAGTGAAACCGTGCGATTCCCTCTCTTCCCCGAAATCGAAATGCGGACAAGGGTGTGACGGGGCATGACTCACGCAGTCGAAGGGCCGCAGGCAGTCCGTAGTAGTAGTCGTGGTTCTCGGGGTTCCGGTGGAGCAGGTCCCGGTAGATGCTCTCGGCACCCCCGAACTGCCCCACCTGCATCAGCAGGTTTGCTGGTACCCACACGAAAGCACACAGACAGTCATTACGAAGGCCACGACCCCACCGTCAGAGTTGGCACACGCCACAGTGGCAATGTGCGGCACGATGAAACCGAAACAATCCGTAAAATTAAACTTGAGAAAGAGAACGAGAAAGGACGGACTTTCTCGTTCTCTTCCTAAGTTTAATTATCTCTACCAACCCGCTCGTTCTGTCCTTATAATCCGTAAAACACTCGACGGGCTCAGGACGATCCGCGTGACCAAACTCTTCCAAGCTATTTTTCACAGACCCCTTCTTGGAAAGAGCGCCGAAGGTGGCGCTCTTGCGCTTTACGTCCCCGTGGACCTCCCGTCAAATGAGAGGACAAACAATTCCCTACCGTAACACTGCTTCTTGGGATGTTCACGAAATAATTTCTGACTGGTTCTCGAGTGGTTAGCTAAAGTACCGACTTGGAGAGATTTTTATATACTACGAGTCGACGATTTCCTCTGAATAGCTCAGCATAAGGCCCTCGCTAAATCCCCATGTTCGTGATTTCTGTAGAATTTCATCTTCCCAGGAGTTTTGCGATCAACAGGCTCGGAAGGCACGCCGAAGCGGATGATTGGAAGTCTCTTGGGAGGCAAGACACTTCATGTTTGTAAACAAAAAAAGAGGTCTATACTCCGTTTTGCCCTACAACGAACGGCAGCTCCCTTTGAAACCCAGCCATCCCTACAATATACACCCCCGGACTCCAAGGGTGGGCATCCCAATCCCAGCCAGCTCAGCCCCCTTCCCACCGAAATCAACTTCTGGCTACTGGCCATTCCAGACAATCCAAAGCTGTGAACTCATCACGTGACTGCACCCTCGCACTTTCTGCTCCCTCCCGAAAGGTCACGTGACACTCACACGACATTGGATTGGCTCCCCTGGCTGGTAGTGTTGTCTGCAGTTGAAATGAAGTTGTCCTTCCTACACCCAAACTGACTTGGCCTCATTCGAGACAATGTGGTTAACAATTGCTCTTCTGAACGCTGACGCTACTACTACTCCGACGAATTCGGATTTATTCGGAACAACCCGATAATCCGGTACCAGAATGGCAGGAAAAGGCCTGGACACTTCACATTAGTCATGGCAGAGCGATGGGTCAGTGGCCTTGGAGAGCCCGCTGCGGTCTCCAACCTATAGCCCCGGAAGATTGACAAAGGAGGGGGCTTGTCGTCAGCGTCTATTTCTAGGGTCTCTATACTCCGTCTCATCCTACGATGGACTAAAGCCCAATGCTACAGGCCGCCGGGTCCAATCACGAGCCTGTTAGAAACCACGTGGTATATTTGCTCCGTCGTACGTATCAGTGCGCCAAGACGCGTCATGCGGAGGCGAGTTTTTCGTCTGCTTATCGAGCCCTCGCGGCGGCTCCGTCTGCTTGCTACTACTGAAGACTACTGAAGGGATTAAATACCGTCTGGAAGCGATGGGGCGAAGAGAACCCGGGATCAGAACCAGTGGCCATTAAGAAATGAAGATGAGTCGGATAGAGTGTTCGACACGGGGGCGTATGTACGGACCGCGTGCGGAAGGGAGATGCGGGTCCGGGTACGTTTTACGTACACAAAAGTTGGATTGGATTGGATTGTTATGGCTAAGGCGAAACGACTTTATGTCAGTGTTGCCTGCGCGCCGTCCAACTTCTCCAAACAGTTGACATGTTTACGAAATATGGCAAGAACGTTTATGAAACTAAATACCATGTACCTTTATTTCACCAATATAAAATAGCGCGCTATCATAACAGAGAACCATATGCGTTAGATTAGTGCTCTTCGTAGTCTGCGTATCGGAATTTCTCTCGCGCACTCTTTCGCAATGCGGATGCAAGCTTTTCTGAGGCAGTGCTCCGCCCGCCAGCCTTCGGGCCCTAGTCCATCGTAGGGTGAG
>JAZHYW010053034.1:0-17174 GCA_037355805.1 Ixodes ricinus | reverse complement strand
GGAATGCTAAAGCAATGGACCATGGAAAACTCCCCAATATGAAAATATGAGTGTCAACTAATAAAAGCAGACATTTTTCTTTTCCTGCAAAATATTGCAAACACTCACCGACAACCGACTAGTCGGTTTCCAAAAAATGTACTGCGATTGAACCATTGATCGATCGTCTTAGATGGCTATTCAATCCACTGCCCCAGCCCTAATCTAGATAGAGTCATGCTGCTGAGTTCAAAAATATCCTGGGATTACTTTTTTTCCGCTCTCGATTTTAAACGATAACAAACATGGCTGCCGACTGCCATGGGGCGCGCTTTATTTACAAGTGCGAGCCATCCTCCATTCGCCGAGGGGTTTAGAGGAAAGTCTCCTCGATTGAACTAGTTTGGCAGCAAACGTCCTGTTACAAGTATGCGTCGGAAGCACTGCGAGTGTGCTTTCTATCGCGAGCCGGACTGGCTCCAGGCCTCAGCGTCCCACGCCAACTACCGCAACATTCCGAGCAAAGCCAAGCGCCCCCCCCTCAAGCCTGCCGGGGCCGCCCCCCGCCTGCAAGTCAAAAATTACCTGCAAAGTGGAGGGGGCGCTGTCCCGGAACGGCACCAAAATTCAAGATGGCGGCGACAAAATTCGACAAAATTTTTCCGCCAGAGAAACAAAAAAAAAAGCGCAGTGCACACAGATTCAACATTTTATTTATCTCTGAGAACATCTCCGAGACTTTATTAGGCCAAAGATTTGTCACTGCTATGTTAATCGATTTCAAAACCACCAAAAGACTCTCAGAGTCGCCGCAAGAAAAGTTTGCGGCATTCCGCAATGTTTCCAACTGCATGCCGTTGGCTATTTTGACAGCCTCTTCAGAAAGAAGCCGAGTTGCTAATGGCTCATTCTGCATTCTTTCTGCGCTCCAGGTATTAAAAGAGTGCGTCGTCCACGTATTCACTGAACACCGGCGCGCGCGTTACTAGTCATTCGTCAACTTTGGCTTCCCCGTAGTTTGACTGTAGCAAATGGTCAAAGTTCTTGTCCCATTCCTGATCCGGTCGAGCTTGATGTGTCGAGACGTCTGGTGTACTTCTTTCCCGCTGCAATGCCATGGCCGACACCGATTTTCTTTGCCACTGTGTAAGAATGCATAGTTTTCCGACTCCGGACACCCCCAAAACAAAGCGACAAATGGCGTCAGTAGTGACCGGGCTGCAAAGCAGGATTGGGAGGGATTGGACTCTGGACTGGAATTTCAGAGGGCCAGCCTGGGCGCGGTCAGCGCGGTGTGTGACACGGGTGGAGCAGAGAGGGAAAAGCCCCGGAACAGCGCGGAAATCTGAAATAGCGGTGAAGTTGGGGGGGGGGGGCTTGTTCGGTGGAAGCTCTGTTTGAATTTTGCGTGTATGTTGCTTCAGATCTGGCTCGGTCTGTCCCTTTGTGCATGTCGATGCTGAATAAAGATGTTGGCTCCTGCAACATCAGCCCATCTGCTTCTGCGAACTCCGCAACCATCATGTGACTGCAACCATGGTTTCAATACCGAGAAGATGCCTACACAGGAAAGAGCAGTCGTGGAAACTGACGAGCGCAGCGGCCAATAGGGAGCCCCGGCCGACGCGCGCCAGCCAATGGAATCGGAGGAAACTATCTGCCCGCTACGCGCTTCAGACTGATGGCGATCAGCTCGCTCCATGAGACAAAGTTAATGCTTTCGCATTAAAAACAGCTTTATTTTAGTGTATCTTTAAGAAAGTGTCCCCTGCTGGGGAAGAGGGCTCACCTGGATAGCCACCCACGGCCGCCTTGAAGTAGAAGGGTGTGCCTCTGAGCACGTCCTCCAGTCGCAGCAAGCTCACATGAGGCACGCAGTGTCATCTTGCGCATGCAGTACGTGTGGAAGTCAAACTGGTCCTCCATGATCTCGGAAAAGTGCTGCATCATCCCAGAAAAAGGAGAGAGACAGGGAGATCACAAACTGCCCAGGCACCATGAAGAATGCAAATGGCAGAGGCTTCCACATGAAGATAGCCCGATCCCTGATCACATGGAAGTAGCCCAGTGAAAAAGCATGAAATGGCAGAGGTTTCTGCACGGCGCTAGCCCTCATCTGACTACAGTAATCAGCCTAGTGCAGGGGAACAAAAATTGTTTTAATCTCGAGGAACCCTCGTTCGCCGTGGCGTCAGTCCAATACAGCAGTGCACAAGCTTACGGATCTCATAAACAATAAAACAAAGTCCGATGAGCTTTGGATCACGGTTATACATCGAGGGTAGCTGAGACCCGCTTAAAATACCGGTTAAATGGAAAAAAAACGCTTAGGCTTACGGGATTGGACAGTTAAAAGAATTCACATACTTAGTCAAAAAAAATATATATACATATGAGCAAAAGGTTGAATTCCCTCCTTCCAAACGCTTCGTAGTTCCAGCAGCCCCATGGGGAGCCGAATAATCGGATAGGCGCGATAAAAGAAAGGGAAAACGACAACAAGACACAAGCAATCGAACCCCAGCGAGTTTCCCCTTCAAATCCTTTCACCTCGAGATGCGCCACCCCACTCTGAAAATGCTGGCTCACACGCTTGCCTATCACTTACCACCAAGTGCCTTCAGGGGGTACTCCAGCGATATTTTTATGGTTTCCGATTTGCCTCGAAATTGCCTCAACACGGCTGTGCAAGCCCCCAAGTATTGTGCGAAAATAAAAGGTTTCGGGGAAATTATCTATAGCTTTTCTGATTTCATTTCTGCTCGTGTTTCTCAAACCAACAGCCCCCTGCAGGCAACACGTGTACGCCGACAGTGGGCACTAAACCACGTTCCCAGCAGATCCACAAGACGATCTGATGGTGGGAAAGAATGTGTGGAAGCTCTGTCTACCAGAAGAGGCACGGAAAGAAAATGAGCTATCCTGCGTTTTCAGTCTTGGGTCCAGACGCAGCCGATGCTGCAAGCACGAGCGTGTGGCCCTGGAACAGTGCCTGCACTGCACGAGCGTGCGGTGCTTGGCAGGGACGCCGCAGGCCCCGGAGCCTCGCGCTTGTAGCATCGGCTGCGTTCTGGACGCCAAGCTGAACACGAGTAGAGGCCATATCTGGATTAGGACTGCCTGCACAACCCGAAAGTTTGTACCATTTGCGTGTGCTCAGTCTCACACAGAGCCAGAGAGTGTGCGCAGGTCGCAGCCTACGTATTGGCATTGCCCTCATTTACAGTTCTCTCAATGACCATTTTGAATTTCGGGACAATAAAGAGCAGGCCGCCACGACTAAAGACAGGGGTATTCAGGAAATGCAATTCGTATGGGCAGCATCGAGAAATGGCCGGAGTGCACCTTTAAAACCTCCTGGGATCTCTTAACAATGTCTGGGAATGCCGTGGCGTCATCCATCGGGCAGCAGCAGAGACTCTCTGCATTTCCATGCCATTTGCACACAATTTTGGGCGCATCATTTTCTTTTCTTCACTATACACCAACTCATGTTTACAAACAAACCGGAGCGCCCGGAGCGCCCCTAGCGGACGCCACCGGCGCCGCGCATGCGCGATGGGGTGTGGGCAAGAAGCTCGCCGTCGCCCATAAACACACCATTGAAATGCGATGTTGTCGGCGTCAGTGTGAGTCCCCCTGCCCTTTTTCGCGTTCGAATTGTTGGTTCTACGTCTTCCTGGCGATGTCTGACTATCTTGAGCGGCGTCAGCGAAATTACCGAGGCTCGTTACACCGCAAAACTTCGCGTGAATAATGTGACATGTGGCGATTCATTCCGCGTGGACGCCGCAGAATGTACGCTAAAGCCTGATTCGCATGATGAGATTTCGCTCGGAATTTTCAGTCGCGACGCCGCTCGGGCTGCAAAAGCGTGAACCGTAGCTGAGATGGTCGACGTCGATACTGAAAATCGCAAGCAGAATCGGACCAACTGAATTAGGCATAACAAGTCGGTGATGGTCACTGGTAACAATGATCAACATCTCCTTGTATCTACTGTTTACATCGAGCCTGCTTACCAACCTTCAAATTTAAGTCTTTTGAGGCCTGCACTTACTTCTTATCGCAAGTACCGGGCCAACATTTGGTCTACGGACCGGCGTCGTCTAAGAGAGCAGACGACAAGCAGAAACGTTTGAAAGAGCAGACGACAGTTCGAACAATCAGGCGGCCGTTTGAACTTGAAGACGCACTGAACGTAGTCCGCAGGTGGTCCGCACAACTTGACGGTTTTCTGGCGTTCATGTTGGAACAAAACAAATAAATCTGATGACCACAAGTATCCGTGAATTCAACCCAAAGTGCTTCCCGCCCAAGCAATCGTTGTCCGACGGCGTCTGCTTTTCCCTTTTCACGGCACATATCCAGATTCTCGGACGAACCGAGCACGTGAAAACTGACCTTCAAACCTTTCTCGACACTTTTGGTACGGCCCCAGTCGCGGCGTTTTGACGAGAAGGCAGGTTTTTGTCTGGTTCCTTTCAAACAACGCAGGAATACACGTCTGGCATGGGGACTTCTGCCCACAGCCCCAGACCGGAAGTGCGACTGACGCGCCACCACCGCGCCGTGACGTCACAGAGATGAGTTCGTGTATTGGCCCGAGCCTCTCGACACTTTTATAAAGTTCCGAGGCCACCTCGTGGACGGCACCGACGTCTTCTCTAGCCGTAAAGCATGCAACGACTTGGCGGTAAGCAAACGCGAGAGCGCAAACGGGCCTCACACCACGCCGACGTCAGACGACTCCCCATCGCGCTGTTGACTCAAACGCCTGCCGCCGTCGCCGCACTTTTGCACGCAGAGGCGACGCGGGGTGGGCTGGGGGGTGGAGTAAACGGGCGCCACGACTCACCCTGTCCACCTCGTGGCACTTCTTTAGCGCCTGCCCCACTTGCCCAGCCTCTGGTAGGCGAGGGCACACTCCGTCTGGAACCACATGCACTGCATCTCTGCTCAGGTTCTCCACCGCCGACACACCTTCCTGCACGAGAGAAGGCAAAGCGGTCGCCCGCTCGTGAGCCGACAACCAACGAAGACGGTCCGCGGAACCGAAGACGCACAGTCGCCGGCACGACGAGAAACAACCACGTCTACGACACCAGGTCGTGAAAAGACTTCGCCATTTGCTCGTCCGAACAATTATCCCCTCATTTGTGATGCATTGGCTTCCCCTTCCAAGCCAAACCTGGGTAGTGAGCAGGAGTGTCGAAGCCTACATAACGTTTCAAGCGGGACTTTGCAAGGTCGACTAACAAGCTGGCACCAACTGTAACGCAATCGTTACCCTGAACTGGAGTAATTACCGTGCGGGCTTTTTTCTCACCTCTTGTACGGCTTGCACAGAGAGCCTTCCTGTCCCGCATAGTAACGACAACAATGCACATCAACCACTGGTTATGATTTCCTGCCGCAAAGGTGGCATCGCTTACCCGAGTGGCTCTCGACCACTGACGCTTTGGGGATCCCTACTGGATCAGTGGAGGTGACGTGGGACCCCCCACCGGGGAGAAGGGGGGACAGTAGACAATGACAAAAGGGTAAATAAATCAAAACTAAGTGCACGCAAGCCATCTTTGAAGCTCCGAAATATAGACAAATCAACCCTACTCATTCAGTGCACACACTCAAGACAACCAGCGTCAATTAAAAAAAAAACATATGTTATCGCTCGGTGGTCGGTCTCTTTGGGGACCCGAAGAAGGCCTTCCCCAAAGGGCCAGCAGCCCCACTTTGAGAACCACTGGCTTACTTTATGGTGCTCTGTATAAAGCTCTAAAAAAGGAATCGGCAAAGCTAATGCGAGGGAATGTGCGACAGCTGGAAAAGACGTCGGCAGTCTGGCGTTACGCCAAGCCGACGCCTCATAGAGAGCTTGTCGCAGCCGTCCGTGTTGCTACCGTTACTGCACCGAGTCGGAGAAGGCCGAAGCGGTGTGAAAGGTAGCGTGGGACGCCACAAAACGGACTGCCCTTCTTTAAAGTGACCACGACTGGAGACAACAAAAATGAACGTAATTAATATTTTAAAAAATTGACAAACAACAAATGTTTTACAAGAAGCAGAATTGACCGAGGGCATCCTACCTGCCACTGGGGAATTCGAACAGTGGCCGTGGCATATTTCTAAAGTGGAGACCATTCCGAGATTTCGTCCAAAAATGCCATCCTCGACGCCCAGGTGGCTCATACACGACCCAACCTTCCAGGTAAATTTAGAGGATTATGAAGCACCTGGCAAAGATAAGGAGTTTCAACTTTCAACCAGTACCAACTCGCCCCAGCTATCACTCTTAACACGGCTACATGAGATCCAAATGTCATGAGTGCAACTGTGTTCTCTAAACATTTGAAAGCAGTTCAGTATCTCTACTAGCGCATCTACAAACTGAACTCATTGCGGAAGAGGTAGTAACCTACAAAAACTCGTCAAAGTCAGCGACAATGTCAAAGTTTTCACCAAGCAATACTGCTAAAAACGTTTTTAGAAACAAAAGACAAGAAGTTCCGACAGTTCCTTCTTTTTTCTTTCTAACAAAAATGCCTTGACCCAAATTGTCAGTGACGTCCAGGGAGGGACGTTGAAAGCACAGTGTGAGCAACTGACCCTGGTGAACTTTGAGCACATGTCCTCGGCTTCCTTGATGAGGTTGGCCCGCAGCATGTACTTGGCAACTTGGAGTTGATGTAGCGGTCCGCCGTGTCCAAAGCCTGAGCTTCGTCCAGGTGCCTCAACGCCTCCTGGATGTCACCCGCATGCTGCAAACAAAGCCACCGACGACAACAATCGGTGAAAACAGCGAGCCAATTTCTTGCGGGTACACGCCACCACGGATATTTCCTTTTCACAGCGGCTGCACAGGTTGAACTTCTACAGCCACTTTGCCTTCTTCAAAGGCAGGGGTCTCAAACTCATTCAAGTGTGGTGGCCAGATGCCCCACCCTCAAAATGTCAAGGGCCAATGTAGGCCAGCAAGGGCAAAAACACATATTTAAAAAAACAAAAACAAAAAAACAACATCAATGTTGTTTTACATTGCAAAGCAGCCCAGTCTCTCAGCAAGAGATGTCATAGAAAACTAATTTCGTGCCATAATTTTTGCATCGTCTCCCCTTTTCATTTTGCGACATCTTTAGCTTTCATTTCTTCCTATGTCAACTTTCAACATATACCCGATGTTATATGATGATAAAAAAAATCATACCACCGCCAAAGTATTCAACTTTTTCAAAAGATCAAGCCCATCATTGTAGCCCCGTCGCAAGATTCAACGTGTCTCGAACAAAATATTTCTTCACACAGTAATTTCTTGTTATAACGAAGTCAAAGGGACGGCACAAAAAATTCAATAGAAGCGATAGGAACCAAAAAACAGCGCCAGCAGCTTTGAAAAGTGGACGGGAACCCTGCGGAACACTCCGACTTATATTTAAACAAACAACCCTTGGTAATGAACATATCACGGCAGCTTTACCGAGTAAAAATATAACGGGGTAAACCATTTTCGTCGTTGTACCCTGAGACAGGGGTTTGCCCCAGTCTCAGGGTAGCCGGCAGGCTGAGGCGACATCCACTCAGCTAGCCTGTACTATGACTCTTTTTTTCGATAATAGGAGCAAAAGCTGGCCGATAATTTCCCTCCTGGCGTCCGTTCTCCTCAAACTGCTCCAGGGCGATCGCAAGAACGCTGACACCGCTCGCTGCGCTCCATTTTTGTTTCTAAGCAGCCCTAGGATGTTTCGCATCTCCGCAGTCTTCGGCGTTTCCCGAGGTGCCTCTCCGACGTCTCTCTTTGTATTTACCCTGGCCGCACGCAAAGGGGTCTAGGATCGCAGCATCAGTGGCAGGAGCAACTACTGAGAAATGTTTGCATCGACAAGTGCAAACGAATCAGGGTTATAAATTGGTGGCTTTGCCAACATGTTTTCACAATACTTCCGTAGAGATTGTTGCAGCTATGGAAATTGTGCGCCGGCTCAGCAAGCATGCTCGCGAGAGAAAATCCGACGTGCGCGAAGCAGTCGGCAATCTTTCGTCGGGTCGCGGGCGTGCTTTCTCCTACATGAGAAACTTCTCAAACCCATTCAATCTGCCTTGCTTGTTCTGCAAACTGGTGGACAGTGTCGAACAGCCGATGCCGGAATGTCAAATTCTTTGGAGATTTCGGACATGAGCCGGACACTTTTCTCAACCTCGCAGATCAGGGTTCGTACAGGCTTCAAAGAAAAAAATTCAAGGGTTTTCAAGGACTTTTAAGGACCTGGAAATATATTTTAAAGGACCCTTTCATTACTGTAAACGACTTAATTTTCGCGAATTGCCCACAATTCGTGAAAAACAAGTCCCGCGAACAATTTGGGCACAATATCAACACTTCGGAAGCTACATTCGGGTCGCAAAATTTAGAACCCGCGAATAATTCAAAATTTTTAGCTTTGGTACGGTTCGCGCAAATTCGAGCCCGCGTAATTCGATCCCGCAGGGACAGATCGGTCACTGAAGCACGGAGTCACATAGTTCTTCATCGAGCTACCTGCTGCCGTCTTCATGTTCCCACTGTGCTTCGCACTTTTCATGTGGCTTTTTAGTGCAGACTCGCCCATTGACGAGACGTCAAACGTCTTCCCGCAAGGTCTGCATTTTGCCCGATTCATGCTCCCTGGGTCCGGCGCAACCCAGTGTCTGTAGTCGTCATGACCCAATGATGACCGCTGGAAGTTACACTTTCCGGGCATCGCGCACAGCTTAAACAACGTCCACCATGTGCTGCGTAAAGCAGACTCAAAACAAGGAAACCAGGGCTATAGTAGCAAGCACTACGCGAGTGAGCGACCGACGGCGCAAGATCACAAGAAGCGGACGGGCGAGACCGGATCCGGAACCACCGGGACTGCTACCATTGTGGCCAGGCGCTCAACGGGTATCAACCAAATATGTCGAATTGTATGCCACATAAGAAAATTCCGTCGTTTTAGTTTCGAAATTTTTTTTAGCTTACACGTAAAAATCATGATTCTATTTTATTATTATAAAAAAATGTAGCACCACTGACTATCATAGGGAAATTCAAGGGTTTTCAAGCACCGCCACAAATTCCAGGACTTTCAAGGTCTGGAAAATGACATTTTCAAATTCAAGGGTTTTCAAGGTTTTCAAGCACCCGTGCGAACCCTGCAGATCTAAGCCACTTTCGGTCCCTTCACCCGATACCGACAGGGGTCGGGCAGCGTTGGCTGCGTGCGCCGTGAGTAGCGTCGGAACATTGGCAGCCTCCCCTGCCTGCATCGCCGCGTTGGCGCATCGGCATCGGAAGCGGCGGTGTGCCAGCTCTGCGCGCTCTGCCCTCTGTCACTCGTTTACTCCGTTTTCCCAGTTTGCCGTTTGTCTCAGTGGAGAAGGGGTAAAGAACGCAAGGGTCTCCATGCCCCTCCACATAGGCTTGCATGTTTTCAGCACCTCGGCCTTCATAATAGGCATAGTTGGCCGCCGATACACTTTGAATAACTCGGTTAAAAATGCGTGCATTTCGGTCGAACCACGTTGAACTTCAAAAAAAGCAATAATTCAAAAAAAGCGATTCCATTATAATGAGGGATTACTGTACTCTAGTTTTTCCTTTCCTGGGGATATTTGTAGCAGAATTATTATTATTATAAAATATTCATATTTCAGTGGTATTCAAGACGAAACAATCCAGATTCAAAAATAAAACTAGAACAGTGCCAGATATGTGAGCACATTATCAGAGAACTTTGTTTTCGGCAGAAGTGAGTGGACGGCATATAAACCCATTATTTATGGCCTGCATGTAGCCCTCGAATAACGAGAACGGGGCCCTTGCAGCTGCAGGATACTTGCGGGCCGCATCCTAGATTTGCGGGCCGCGTGTTTGGAGACCCCTGCTCTAAGGCACAGTGGCTTTCTGTGCAATTTGTTGCACGCGATTGTGACATTGCTGGCCTTTTTACATGCGTGTACCATATCTACCCATGTCCCAGATAATACCGTATTCAGGAAATGAGTACCAGCTTGCATTGCTCGATATTGCATGCAACATCGCTCAAATTCAGAGAATTCCAAGGCACTGAAGGAGGTGTGGAGAGGTTTCGATGAACAAAGAAAAGCCCCCGTTTCGGACTTCTGCACTAGGTTGTAATGCCCAAGATGGCTCCAGGCGTCCAACTGCAGCTCACCTTGAATATCCTAGCCTTGGCCACAAACAACTCTATGAGCGTGGGCGTGTGCTCAATGGCCGCATTGATCAGGTCCAGGGCGCTTGGCGGTGCAGCCAAGGTGGTCGAAGTGCTGGGCCGCATAGTAGTACGTCCACAGCAGGGCAGTGGCAGGTTCCTTCTCTTCACAGTCCTTTTCTGTGAAACACATCCAGACTGAACACAGCAGAGAACCGTCCCAAACAAAACAAACAGCTAAGGAAAACAACTAAGGGATGCCCTTAGAGTTCTGTCTCAGTATGGGCATCAAAGACCCAAATGTGAATCGATGGGCCATTTGAGGAAAGCCTGCACCGAACTGGGCTCTTTAAATCAAGGTTAAGAAACGATACACAACCCTCTACAATGGGTATAGCGTGATTTCGTGCACCACAACTGTGTTAACGTTTGAGTTGAGTAAGCATCGCGGCTGTTGACACGACTCGTCTTTGGAGCAGCTTACCTCGTTCGGAAAAGACTTCATACTTCTTCAACGAGCCTCACGTAGCCGGTCAGCAATTGCTCAATGATTTTCACCTGAAATGAAAGAATGAAAACACTCCCAATGAATCCACAACCTCCCCAGCGGGTATGGTTCAAAGTTTTCAAATAGACGTGACACGCTCGCCAACAAACACAATGTGGACAAAGAGAAAAGACTAAAATCATATTTGAAATGCCCACTCCAAGAGAGTCACGTTCTCTCCACGACGAGTTGGGGTTGGTGTTTCCCAGTCTATAATTAGAATTACAGACCAAGAAATATCATGAAACGAAACATCCCTGTGTACACCTTCAAAAATTATTATATCCCAGCAATTAAAGAAATACAAGAGCATTAGCTTTGTCAAGTGGTGGTGAGGACAGGCAACCATTCATTCTGGTGCCCGATAGCGCGGACGCTCGATCTGGCAATACACGGGCAGACACACCCGTATATATATCAGGCACCATTCTGGTGCCTGATATCACGGGCGCTCGTTTTGCAATACACTGCACCCGATTCTCGGTACTGGCAGAGCCGAAGCTGGGCATCAATAATGTATTTGCATTCAATCAGTGGAATAAATTGGGTGACGGTGTCCCAGCTGAATGGACGGACTTATGTCACTTTGACAATCACATTCATGCCGAAAAGCTTTCCAGAGGAGAGGAAGCAAAAAACAATTAACTTCGAAATTGCACAGCAAAGTACCTGGCGAAAGGGCATCGCATGTTAGGCACGCTTGCGTGACACTGCGGATATTACACTCCTGCTAAACAAGCTTTCAAATCTTTAAAAAAAGAAAATAGAGGATGAGAAACACTGCTAAAATCACAATGACAAAAAAAAAAAAAAAAAGTACAGCTGGGCCATTTTTTGTTGGCTTCTCGTCAAACGCCACATCAGCAGTCCCAAAAAGGGAGTCTACTCCAGTCTCTTCTAACCTCGGACAATTAACACCTTAAAAAGACACTGACACTCCCCAAAAATTTATTTTTAATTTTTTGCCCGGTGCTTTATTATGGTGTCCGAAGACTTACTACCCAATCAATATTTTGCTACAGACTCACATATAGTTTTAACCAAGTAAAAAAAACGCAACTGCTCGAAACCAAAACCGAAACTGGACTGGGGATGAAGAAGAAATATAGAGGAGGAGAGGGGTGGCGGAAGTCACGTGGCTGCAATACATTTTTTTCCCCCAATCAACGTATTTGCAGCTTTTTATAAGCCACAAAAAATGGGTATCATATTTCTCTTATATTTTTAATATTGTGTGTGTGCCTTCGCTGACCTACTACTATGATTATATTTAGTAGTTGTGTCTAAACCATAGAAAACGGCTTGTGACCCCAAAGAAGAGAGTGAGGGCGACTCAAACCAGACAGTTCTCGATCGGCAGTTTTCGAGCAGTGAATTGTTTTCTGGGTTGTTGGGCTCTCATATGTAATGTAGAAATAAAACCCTTGGCGAGCATAAATACCCCGACAGTGTCCCTTTAACCGTTTTATACGAGCCTAGCACGTCGACGTGGAGCCGTCGCCAAACCGTTCGGGACGAGTATACCTCGTCTGCTTTCCGAGTATACCTTGTCTGCTTTCCCCGGTTTACGCGCTTACCCGTTACGGACGAACCAGGTTTGCTCACGGCTTAGTTTGCAGCTGTGCCAACAGATAGTAAAACTGAATTTTTTTTTTTATTTTGCTTTTGTTTTTTTTATGGTTAGAAATTTGATTGTGAAGGCAACAAGTGTAATTTTGTAGACAATTAAGCAGTTGGAGATCAGAAATTTCCAAAAACTGAAAGCAGCTAAGGGGTTAACGAATCAGTGGTGGATCATTACAAAGTTGCGGTATTTCTGGGTCATGACAGTGGTCAGTCTAAGTATGTGACAGTGCTAGCCACTGTTCTCGTTTCGAGTTTAGATTGAGGGATAAGGAGGAACTGTCCTATAAAAGATTAAAGGCCACATCCCACTGATGTGGTCGGAACAAAAATCTTTTTGCGTTTCCTGATGCATTAATCCAAAAATCGTTGAGGAGTTCCTTGCCCCTACCTTTTCTGTGCTGTTGTAGAGCGGCCTAAGGTCCACAAAGAGGGGAGGCACTCCCTTGTGCAATGCTCGCCTCATGTACTTGTCCGCCAGAGAGCGGAAATCCTCTCCTAGAAACAAACCGGCAATGATAAACACAATCAGAAAAACACATCCAACTAGGGGTGTGCGAATACCGAATAGTAGTTTTCGAATCGAATACCGAACGAATCAAAAAAAAAGTCGAATATCGAATCGGATATTGAATAGTGATTTTATTTGTTGGAATTTTTCAAAGTGTGCTGCGAATGAGATTATTATATGTGCAGAGTATGCGCCTAGTGCAGAATATGCATCTTGTGCGGAACAAAAGCTAAAATGTAAAAAAGTTCTATGAAAAAAAAAAGAAAAGCAGTTGCTGTTGGACGGTGGGCACTAAACATCCATTTTATGGTGCAAACATAATCTATTTACCCTAAACGTCATAAAAAGACCAAAGTTACAGCCACGCGTGCCTTTTTTTTTTTCTTATTAAAAGCACTACCTAACACCACGATTTTTTTTTAAATATTTGTATATCTCAGAAAAGGGGCATTTTGCAATATTTAATCTGCATTTTAAGCAAAAAAAAAAAAAAAGGGCACCTGGGATTTCATTTTACATATATAAACTGTTAGGTGTTAAGCCTAAGTAAACAGGCTTAAACAATATAATCCGAAGTAAGAAAACAAAACGTGGTTAGGTGGCGCAAGTCACCGTCCAACTGCCGCCATGCATCCATTTTTCCGTCAATCTATCCTGCTTTAAAGAGCCTAGATTTAAAAGAGGGAGCAAGCGAAACTGAAACCACGGAGACGGCTCCTGCGCAGATTGGTCGTAAGTGCGCATGTGTTGTATTGTCGCGTAGGAAGAAGGCGAGCGCGAGCAAACGTAAGAGCCTCGACGCCTGCCCGATGGACGCTTTAGTCTTTTTGTCACCTTTTCGCAGTTCATAATTCAAACGCTGCTATCGAACGGTTGGAAACCCTGTCAAATCTAGGCACACTATTTTTCCGTTCCGTTTCGTTCCGAATCGGAATTTGCGGCTTGCTGTTCCAAAAGAACGACGGTGATAAGTGATAACTCGGCTGGTTTCATCGGCGTGGTTATTGTGGTGTTCTTTCTGTGATCGTGCAGTCGCCGATTTCTTTGAGTGCGGCAAGTGTGTTTTACATCAGCGCTTCAATTTGAAACGAAGGGCTTTACTCGTGAAAAGAATTAGGCATGGTGCTGAATTCCGGCTTCCCAACAATTCCTCTCTAGAAGCGGCGCAAACAGGATGTTTCGGTTGTGATTCAAGGATAGATTGTGTGTCACGATCGTGAGTAAATCTGCGTGCTATAAAGTTTGTGGCGTTCGTTACTTTTCTTTTTTCTAACCTGTGCGTTAGATTTTTGTGAAATGGTAGGACCAAGAGGTGTTTTTCGCATGGTCTGTCTAACATCACGAGCGCTTACATCGGGAGAAAAAACGGCTTTTTTGTCAGCTCCGTGCCGACCGCGCGTCTTTGGCCGAATATAGAATATTCGAGTGACCAAATACTAAGAATTCGATTCGCGAATCGAATTATTCGGGGACTTTCTATTCAATTCGAATTCGTATATTCGAGTATTCGCACACCCCTACATCCAACACATTTTTGTTTGATAGACATTTGTTACACCGTTAAAGTACATATGGGAAGGCAAATGAAAATATAAAAAAATTCAACAATAAAAATTACAAGAAAAAAAAAAAACACAGAAAGAAATTAAAATGAAAAGTATCAGGTGTAGCTCTCCAGCCACACGATCCCTGAATGGTAACTATAATATCAGTAAGAGAATTCTATTGACACATAAATAGTTGAAGAGGTGAACAGAATACGACTGGCACAAGCAAAAGCAAAGTAGGACATCTCTCCTATTGCCATAAAACATTGACTTCTAAAGGTCTCACACAAGGTTGCTCGACTAACTTGATGGAAGCTGTCGGTAATGGCAGCAAGTCACAGTGAAGTAGTTGTTGCAGTACTCCTTGTAAACTGTCCCATTACCACTGCAACCTTGCTGTACTTGGGGACAACTCTTTCTGTCATTTTTGGAGAAGCGAAGACCGTGCGAGCACAGGTATGATCGGCACTCAATGTGTCCGAGCGCACGGGTGCCCACAGCTTTCGCTTCATTGTCAAGAAAAGTTGTCCCCAAGCATAGATAACTCTCCATAAGCTGAGTAACCAGAAAAAGATGGGTTCTGTTCTACCAGATCTTGGAACAACAAGACAGGCAAGAAGGAAACCGAACGAACACATACCTGTGGCAAAGTTTAGTAGCAACCGGCGTGGCATCTGGGCCCTGGGGAACGTCTGTTGGCACTCTTCAAACAGCTTCAGCTGATCTTCCATGCCCTCTGCAACACATGCAACAGTTGGTAAACCAATGAATGCAAATGACAAAGTACAGTGACTGACTTCTAACATGTTTCAAAGAAAGCTGCTCATGAAGAAAGCCGCCAATGAGGCAAGGCATGGCGAATTCGCAACTTCACCCGTTGTTCCACCCGCACATCTAACACAACCGAATATTTGATGAGCGACATCTACAACGGACATCTTCCCATGACAGTGACAACTTCGAGTGCCGACGTAGCTAGGGTGGGCGGCGTGAAAGAAAGCAAACCGTTTACAGCGACCAACAATAAAATAAATTACAGGGGAAAGAATAGAGCTATTGGTAGGAACTTCTTGAATACAAGTGCCTTTCAGAGGCCACAGTTTAAAGCAATTTGGCATCTTTCCCTAATCTCGCTACATGAGGATTCAACCTGGCAGTCATCACAAGAGAACGGTCTACACTCTCGGCTGATGACCCTGGGACGGCACGGAGACGGCCAAGTCCGATTCAGCCGGTGGTCGAACCGGACTCGTCCATCACACTGGAAGTCCGACGCCGGCCCAACACTGGCCCAACGCGGAAACCGTACGCTTCCCCTCTCTTCCCTGAAATCGGAACGCAAACAAGGGTGTGACAGGCACGACTCACGCAGTCGGAGGGCCTTGAGCAGTCCGTAGTAGTAGTCGTGGTTCTCGGGGTTCCGGTGGAGCAGGTCCCGGTAGATGCTCTCGGCACCCCCGAACTGCCCCACCTGCATCAGCAGGTTTGCTGGTACCCACCACAGAAAGCACACAGACAGTCATTACGAAAGGCCACGACCCTACTGTCAGACTTGGCACACGCACGCAGTGGCAATGTGCGGCCCGACGAAACCGAAACAATCCGTAAAACACTCGACGGGCTCAAGGACAATCCCGTGATTTAACTCTTCCAAGCTATTTTTCCACAGACCCATTCCCGAAAAGCGCCGAAATGAGGTGCCCTTGCGCTTTACGTCCCTGTGGACCTCTGGTCAAATGAGAGGACAAACAGTTCCCCACAGTAACACTGCTTCTTGCGATGTTCACGAAATACTTTTTGACCGGTTCTCCAGGTGAGTAGATAATGGACCAGTTTGGGAGAGATTTGTTGGCGATGTTTTGATACTGCTATGAGTCGACCGATCCCCTCTAATAGCGCAGAATAAGGCGCTCGCCAAAACCCCATCTTCGTGATTTCTGTAGAGCTTCATCTTCCCAGGGGTTTTCACTTCAACAGGCTCGGAAGGCATGCCAAAAGGGAACGACCGGAAGTCTCTTGGGAGGCAAGAGACACCTCATGTTTGTAGACAGGAAAAGGGTCTATACCCCGTTTCGCCATACAACGAACGGCAGTCAGAAGTAGGAGGAGGGAGGCTATGGGGGCTTCAGCTCCCCTTGAAACCCAGCCGACCCTATAACAGACACATGCATTTTAACCCATCCTTTCCCCGGACTCAAGTGATGGGCATCTCAGCCAGCTCCAGCCCCCCTCCCACCGAAATAAATTCCTGGCTACGAACCATTCCAGACAATCCAAAGCTGTGAACGCATCACGTAAGCCCCTCACGTTTCTGCTCCCCTCCCAAAAGGTCACGTGATGCTCACGCGACGTTGGATTGGCTCCCGTGGCTCGTAGGTTTGTCTGCAGTCTGTGGTAACTTGAAATGAAGGGCTCCTTCCTACGCCCAAACTGACTTGGCCTCGTTCGAGACGGTGTGGTTGACAATTGCATTGTTTCAATTCCTCTTTTGAATGCTGACCACTACTACTACTCCGACGAATTTATCCGAAACGACCCCATAATCCGGGACCAGAATGACAGGAAAAGGCCTGGACACTTCACATTAGTCACGGCAGAGCGATGGGTCAGTGGTCTTGGAGAAGCCGCTGCGGTCTCCAACCTATAACCCCGGAAGATTGACAAAAGAGGGGCTTGTCGTCAACGTCTGTTTCCGGGGTCTCTAGTTGGGAAATCTGGACAATGTGGCTAGACTTCCGGATCACGATAGAAGCAAATCTAAGCATGCCGCTGCA
>JAZHYW010053031.1:0-21846 GCA_037355805.1 Ixodes ricinus | reverse complement strand
AACCAGAAGTTACACGTCAGTAGAGCAAGTAGAGAAAAATCCAAGCGGATTGCTTTCAGTCGCGCACCAGTCACCTAGCTGTGTTCGGACATTTGTGTTCGTCCTTTGTCCTCCTTGTTCCCCTTCTCCAGCGATCATTATCGTTATTCTTGTCCAGCTGACTGCACCTTTTCATTAATTGCATTTAACAACATAAGCTGGTTGGTACGCCTTGTATATATGCGACGTTGTTGGCGTTGTTCCGGTAATTTTGGCGTCGCTGTCATTCCAATTTACAGTGGACGCCACCAACGAAAGTCCTCAAACCATACTCAAGATCCGTGGGTCGAATTGTAGGATTTGACGTGCGAGTATTGGGATGAATATTAAAGAAAAATGTTTGAAGCCGTGGACTATACTCTGTGAATTTTCGATAGAGCTAGTGTTTGCGCTCGCGACTGTTGTATCAAAGCGCGCGGTTGGTCATAGCGCTTTTTTTTTCTGGTTTCCGATGACAGACTGTGTCTCCTTGATGGTATCCTCACCGAAGTGCTGCGGCTAGCCATCATGTCACCTATAGCCATTTTGAAACGGGCAGAACCCAGGAGTTCTGCGTCCGCTGCGCGGCATTCTGTGTTGGGTTAGTTCTTTTGCTCATCTAGCGAATAATGTACAAAAAATCTCGCTGTCATCGCACAAGCAGACGCCATTCTTGCCAGTCTTTTTTATATTTGATAGAGTATGTTTTACAACAGGCGCGTTTCAAAAGTGCGCGCCATCTAGTAACTTCTGCGTCGAGTTATCCTGAGCCCGCCATTGTTGATTACGTACTCTGAGCACGTACTGGACCCGAGGGCTGCGTCAGCGTTCGGTGCGAACTCGCAGCCAATCACGCGCCACGTACCCAAAAAATGGCCGCCGCCAATGTTGCCTGACGGGGTTTTGAAAACGTTCTATTCGTTTGTACCTCAAGCTGCCTAGGGCGGCAAAAATGATAATTCCGCCTCTTATGGTGATGGAGGCGAAGGATCATGCAGAACGGAGTGACCGAAATTGTTCACCCTAATCTATAAGCACCTTCGCACTCGGATCGATATTTGGCCTAAAATAGCGCTTACCAAAGTGACCATTTTCTATACAGGATAAACTGGCATAGCCTGGCTGTTGAGGCTTGTTCTTGACAAGATTCCGGTCAATTCAATTTGCAAATAAGCCATCACCCTGCTTTGCAGCTCCTACTTAACGTCTGACAAAAAATGGCGATCTTGATGATGTCGGAACGCACGTTGCGAGCACTCGTAAGGCTTTAACTTATACGACGTAGTAAACTCGTTCAGCGACTTCTCCGCCAAAGTCACATTCAGGACTCAGTGACTCCACGAGTCGAGCCATACTGCCGTGAACTTGGCGCTGCTTTAGGAACTCATGACGTCGCGGCATTCCAACGGAGCTTCACGGACCGGCCACCAGACGCAATTTTGAAAATTGTTAATTTGTTTTAGAATTAGTTTTCTTGACTTCTCTGCCAGCCGCCCATAAACATTAATCTAGGCTGGTGGTTTTGTGCTGCTGGCACAACATTGACCACATCTAAACAAAGGGATAACGCAGGCAGCTGTTTTCACGCCACTCTTAAGATAATGAACCGACTTTACCGTCTATACACTTTGCATAATTAGCAAGAAAAATGACCGCATCTCCACGTGGTGAATGATGTTGATTGGGGCGAAGCTCTGTGGTGCTGATGATACTGATTTTATTGTTCATAGGTAGTGCTGATGGTGCTGATTTTTTATTGCTCATACGTAGAGCTGAGTTCCGGGTTGCGTTTCGTCTTTATTATTACTGCTTTATGGTCGCATGAAATGCAGAGCAAACGATTCTTCTATCGGATCAACCTGTATCCACTGAAGCCGTAGGAACGCATCTCACCGCTTAAGTCAACAGTCCATGTCAAGAGAAGTGTGGTATGGAACGTGGTATATACGCATTTGAGCATTTGACCGCAGCGCCCTCTCGTCTATAAACGTTGAGCCAATGCATGCAAAAGTTAACGCGATTATATGCGCATTTGACCGACAAGCGCCCTCTCCTGTACTACCACATCTCAGAGCCCCTACTCGTCCCGCAGTCGTGGCCGAGTGGTTAAGGCGATGGACTAGAAATCCATTGGGGTTCCCCCACAGGCTCGAATCCTGTCGACTGCGCAAACATTTTTTTCTTTTTTATGTGAGCACGTACGCCGGCCGGCCAGACGGACGGACGGACGGACAAGGCTGGACTCAAGAAGCTTCGCCCCTAAAAACTGTCGTTTTCATCATAATTAGTTAAACGCAAATAAAGTCCTCAGGTAAAAAAAAAGAAACTGGCAAAATATATTTTTGTGCCCCTGCGTTGAGACGTATATTTATAGTATATACAGACACGCCTACATTTTGTCATTCGTTTAGCCCACGCAGTTGTTTGTAATCACCGAAGCTTCCTAATAAGCAAACGAGCACAACGCAAATAATAACACAACCCAGTCCTAGGCCACACGCCGGCGACCGAAGCAAAAGCGACGTTTGCTGGTCACGAATTCCCCAGATGACGCGCGTCCATAACACATTCCGTTTGAAGTTCTCAAGCGCGAGCACCGGAATGCCCACAATACCCCCCCCTTTCCCCTTTCCCCTACCCAAACTTCACCAAATAGCTCTTTCCCGAAACAATGGGCATTTCGGTCGGCCCTAAGAAAAAAGCCAACAAAGAACAAAATGCGGGAGTCCAGCGAATTTTCATCATCAGAGCCAGCATCCGCAACACAAGTGTTCCCACGGGCGGACTGCGCGTCGGAGACGACGCTTTTTTGACCCCCAGGGAAACCTAATAGGCTTGGCATTTAATTAACGCCGTTAACGAGCGCCTTCTTCCTTTTTTTGTCTCTGTTTTTTTCTTCGATATTTGTTCTCGCAGAGGGCGCTGCATACCGACCGAAAGCGTAGAAAGAAAATCGCCGCTGGCCTGACTGGACCGTTTCGAGCCGCGCTGCCTCCGCTCTAGGTTTCCTCTCCCTCGAGAATAAAAGAGAGCTGGCCTTTGATGTATTATGCAGAAACAAGTGGCGGTACTAGCACTTCGCCTTCCTCCCCAGCCTCTATCTCTCCCTTGCCCATATCCTAAAAATCCCAACGGACAAGAGTGATTCGAACAGCCTGCGTGAGCCACTGTCACAAACCTTGTTGAAACTGAAGGTTCACACTCGGAGTTTAGCCATATATTACTCTATGGTTTAACCTTCTTCGTTCCCATATGTTCGACGCATGATAATGATAGAGGTTATGTTTTGATTGCCCCGACCTTCCCTGTTTCTTTTTTGTTTTGTTTTGGCGCGTATGTGGATTGCTTGCAAATCTGAGTTTTCTCCATTGTTGCCGTAGGGGTTGATGAAGCTTTTGGCGACTTTCGCGACAAAACGCATCGCCGCGGTCGGCTTTCCACCATTGGCCAAACGTTTACTATGACGTATTTAGTAGGGATTAATCCTGCTTTCATTGGCGGAAATAAAAGCGATGTTAGACTGTCGACTGTGTCGGTTTTAGTTTAAAGAGTGAGGTGACTCCAATCTCCAAGCCTTCCACCGTGCTTTTTTTTTTTTTTTCACACGGCATCGAAATCGGCGTTTGGAGCCGACAATAAGCAGTGTTGTAGGCGTTACAGGAAGTAACGAAATATGTTACTCGTTACCTGCAAATAAAAAGAACGCGTTGCGAGAGCGACGTTACCTCAAAATAAAGGGAACGCGTTACCGGCACCAATATGGAGTAACTCTCGTTACTTTAGCGTTACTTTTTATTTATTAGGTCCAAGCTAGAAACTTAACGTAATTACCCTATCTTTTTTTTTTACGGTTTTGACTTTAAATGTACGTGAGATGAGTGCAACAATTCACATAACGTGGCTCCCAGAAATACGAAAAAAAAAAAACTTGAAGTGTAAATTTTTGATGTCTCGTGAAGACGTAATGATCGAGTAACGTAACTACGTTACCCGTTACTCGACATAAGCAACGTAAGTACGTTATGCGGTACTGTTTTGAAAATGTAACGAGTACGTTACTACGTTACAAAAAAGAAAAAAAACGCGTTACCGTGCCAACACGTGTGATAAGTAACCTGGACCACGACCGTGACGTCACGGATGGGAGCCATGACGAATCTCTGGTTATGATTTGAATAAAATAATAATGCGATGTGCGCAGGCACACTGCGCATGGCGCTTCACTCGCGCATTTTCCCTTCGCATATGGTACCTTTCAGATGTGATCGTGTTCCGAGCTCCGTCATTCGCAGAAATCCTTGGACTCTTCGCCATGATTGGATGTCTCCATGTTCTACAAAATGTAAGCTCAAATACTTTTCTTTTTTTAGTGCTGCATGGTGTAATGCAATTGTTCCGTTCCTCTTTTCTCCTCTGCAAAGAAGAAGAGGAGACACGTTATTGAACACGTGCTTCTTTTTATAGAGATATGTTGTGGGCATGCTAATAATTTTCTAAATGTTTATTTGCAGCATATAGACGATGATAGCGCCCAAGAAACAAGTCAAAGGCATCAGTGTCAATTTAAAGAAATTTTCGGCAAAAAAAGAGATTGCGAGGGGAACGAACAATGCGTTCACGTTTTGACACTAAGCGTAAGTTGGGATAACTTCCACAACGACGCCAAAAGGTGTGACCGAATGCAGCGATGATTAAATAGACGAACATCTTAGAAATACTATCAAACGTATCTTTTATCTTTCTATAAAACGTTCTTGTTGTACGCTGAATGGAATGAGCGACCAATTTGTGAACAGAGATTTTGCGTCGACCGTTATCTTATTTTACCCAACCGAAAATGGGCCTAGCTATTCCCGATGGAGTTTATGGGCTTCCTATAGACCTTTCCAAAAAAGAGCGTGTGGCCGGTGCCATCTTGACTGTTCATGCGTATGGCGCGTGCTTTCCCGCTTTCCGAAGCGACGAACACGCACGTGCGGAGCTGCGAAGACAGCACGTGGGACTGTGATTTTGTAAACATTAAAAGCCTCATATATCGGCGTCTAAACCTTTCGCTATCCTAAACCAGACATCTTTCCGTTCACGAGAAATCAAATTTCAGTGTCGAAATCGCCCGTAATATATTTACGTATCACCTAAGAGTGACGACCTCGAATACGGGAAGCACAGCTATACACTGTGGCAGTGTTGTACACGTTCCTCAAGAAAAGGAACGAAAGCTCGTTCCTTCTGATTTTTGGAACGCGTTCTCGTTACAAGTTCATCATGTGAAAAAGGAACTCGTTCCCGTTACAGTTAAAAAAATGGAACGTATCGTTACATACACGTTACTTTTGTATTTTTTCTAATGACCAGATTTAGTTAGATCAGACAAAGTTTTTTTGGTATACATCCCTTCAAATGGCAACATACAAATTTGAATGCCGTGATGGAAGGACGCACAGGAGAAGAAAACAAGTGGAAGCAAGGTTCCATTTGTTGATATATTCACCTTTAAAAATCTCAGCGTTTTACCATATTCCTGTCTGTGGCGGGCGGTTGAGAAGAGCCAAATGTACTGTGAGCCGGAAAGGAAGGGCGGGATTCATTTATTATATCTTTATTAAAAGGTTGCCTTGCATGGCACGAGCGTTTTACAACCTCACACTGATGCCACTAAATAAGCTACGCTTCAGGGTAACGACACTTACCCATCTTGTGACTTAAAAGCTTGGTTTCCAGTTATCTGAAGTTCTATCCTGAAATCACAGGAAACGCTTTTTCCGTTCTCCACAAACGTTTAAACAGTTCGCTGACAGAGCAGAGCAATATTACACGAGCTTCCTAACCCCGAATCTAATGCTGAGGAAGTCGCATTTTTCAATCATGACGATCGGCAGGTACGTCTGCTCTGCACAAGCACCAGATAGCAGCGCCCCAGCAATATCGGCGAACAGAGTGCCATACTCTAAGCGTAGCATATATAGTGGCTCTACCTCACACGGTCTTAATCTAACAAAGTCCCTTGTTTGAACTTGACAACAATAGACCGATCTTACCAGGCAGTTTGACTACGCCACCGCTGCCGCAATGCATCGAGGGAACTTTAGTCTTTCTGCACGTGCGAGCACCTCGCTGGAGCTCTGCGCGTGTGGAGCATGAGACAGGACGAGCCCTCTCTTGCACTGCCGTTTGCCTCCTGTGAGCTAAAGATATGGCGGCGTCACGCATGCGCCGAGCGCTTGGTGAATTCAGTCTATTGCATCTCGACGTTGCTGTAAGCAAGACGAGCAAGTGGAGAAAAGGGTAGGGCTTTTGGAAAGTCAGTCTTGAAAAACTACTAGTCCTTCGTGAGGTAGGATTCGTGGCCAGTTTGAACGTAAGGGACGAGGGGAGTGGAGGTAGGTTAGTTCTTTAAGGCGAAAGCCTTACTGTCTTACCGTTCAGTCGACCTTCAAAGTCCTTAAACGAAAACACGTCGGCGATACGAAAGAGTACCAAAACACGTCAGCACACGACAGGTACCAAAACGTTTACGTGACCACTCAGGCGAATTAGGAGGCAATGAAATTCAGAAGGATGACAAAGCGAATTAGGAGGAATCAAAGTGAATTAAGAGGAATGAAAGTGAATTAAGAGTAATTAAATAGAATTAAGAGTAATAAATGGGAAATAAGGAGGGCTATAAAGCGAATTAGAGGAATCAGAATGAATTAATTGGAAATAAAGTGAATTGGGACGAATTAAAGAAAAGTGAAAGTACCAAAAGCTTATTAAGGGCGACAACAAATTAAGAGGAATTGAAGTGAATTAAAAGGAATTAAAGTGAGATTAAAGGGGCGATGCAACAGATGCACGTACTTTTGCGCAAATACCGCCAAGAACGAATCCTGGCGTCTAACGACCTATGAAACACTGCGTTCGTTTTTCACCCCACGGCACATGAAGTTACCAGAAACAAATTAAAGAAAAACACGAGCAGCGTTCATTCCCTCAACTCTGCAGCCAGAACAAGCGGCCACTTGACCTGGAATGGACCACATGCCGCCAATGTTGATCATAGCCACGCGCTGGGGGTTGGCAAAGCACAGGACACGCGCTGGTGATTCCGAGACGTTGTTATGGCTCGGCCATTGTCGCCGTTGAAGCGATTGGACACGGGCCACTACCCGAATGCTTCTCGAGCTAGTAATTATCACGAGCCCAAATCGAGCGCCCAGCAATGCTCGGGTCCAATCTATGAACCGCATTCAAATATCGTCGTCATGGGTAGTACCGCGATCCCCACATTACGTCATCAAATTTTGCAAAAGAGAGATTGAATGAAAATGACGCTTTTGTCCTGAAATTACACCGCAGCAAAGGGAGTTTCTTGGCCAGTGGCGTTGCGTGCGAGCATCCCTTGAGTCCCACGCAGTGCCAGTAAGCTCAGTGTAGCGATTAACTATTCCAACTGCGCGATATCGTTGCACAGCTCCTTTAAGAGGAATGAAAGCGAACAAAGTGGATAACTAAGCGAATTAGGAAGATGACTAAACGAATAAAGATGATAACTCAGCATATTGAGAAAGATGACTCAGCGCATTAAGAGGGTGTCTGTCTTTAATACATCGGCGCTTTTGCTTTCGCCTTCATTTGCTTTATTTTTCGTGCCACACAAACAGCTATACGCCTTCTTAGTGGTGCACTACGTCTAAATAAAAATAATTCGCATCTCAAGAACAAATGTTGACATGTCAGAACGAAGGAAGACATCGATGCACTTTCTGCAAATGTTCGTTCGCATCCAAAAATATCAATACCAAGTTCATCTAAGTTCGATTCGAATTTGTTAAAACAGTTGTTGACGGGTAATAGGGTCAGCGTTGTGTAAAATGGAAGGATAGAACAATGAGCGTATGCGAATAGACCGTTGAGGAACACGTAACATACACTGTTCAGTAACGCTGTGCAGTCAACAACACCATTAACAACTTTATGCAAGAACACGAAATCGCGCTCATTCGCCTATTACACCAAGGAGCGTAAGCCCATTTGTTTCATATTCTCTCATAGTCATAAATACCTTGGACTGCAAGTAACGATCATAAAAAACACGTATAAATTTTCTTTGCGCTCGCTCAAATACTAGATGAGTTAGATTCTCCAATGCTGTTCCATACAACTGAAGAAAAACTCGAGGCAGCTCAGCACAAGAGAGCGAACATAGCATTAAAAAACACATGGATTTCAAATTTCTCTCGATATACGCGTTATGATCCCAAAAACATTTAGAGACGAGTTTTCAATATTCTGCATAACCTGATGATTAAACGAAATTTCAGTGTCTAAATATACACCCAAATCTTTAATCAGAGAAACACGGCTGAGAACAGTTGTTTCTAAAGCATAGCAAAATTGCAAAAAGTCACGTGTCCTGAGAGAGAAATAATTCTTGTTTTCGATCCGTTTAATACCGAGCCATTGGTGAAGCACCACAAAGAAATAGAAGCATACGTCACGCTGAAGCAAAAACACAGTCCTCCACAGTATTTGTCCGTCGATACAATTTTATGTCGTCGGCAAATAACAACACTTTTGAGTATTTCACACAAGAAGTGAGGTCATTTACGAAAATTAAAAAAAGAAGAGGCCCAAGATTGCTTCCCTGTGGGACGCCCGACGTAGCCACGAAAGGATTAGATAAGCAACTGGACACACGTACCAAGTTCTCGCGTTTCGACAAGTAACTCTCCAAAAGCTTTGCAATACTTGAGGCATAAACCATTCATATCTAACTTGGCCAATAAATGCCGGTGATCAACTTTGTCAAATGCCTTCGTCATGTCGAAGAGACCAGCATCAGCTTCTCCCGGTTATGAACAATGGGCACAACATCATGCGAAAAGAACACAAATTCGTCTCCACCGAACGACCTTCAAAAATCCGTGCTGTTCGGGTACAATTTTCGAGCTACAAGGGTGCGTTTGATATCTGGTAACATATTTGTCGGACTGTAGGTCTCTTTTTTGGAAGGTGCCAGTGATGGCTGTAGTCGGCCTTATATTTTTGGGTGCACGCGGTTCGTGGAAGCAATCAAATTGCTAACTGAGTTCATACCTCGGCAAACCTCACTCATGAGGGCTCACTCACTCACTCACCCTCATCTTCACAGGTGAGGTGAGGGTGAGTGAGTTTCTGAACCAGGAAAATTCATGAGTGTGAGGGTGAGTGAGGGCCGTGAGGGCTGTGAGGACCGTGAGGGCTGTGAGTGCGTGAGGGCCGTGAGGGCGGTGAGTGCGTGAGGTGAGCGGGAGGGCCATGAGTGCGTGAGGGGTGTGAGGGCCATGAGGGCGGTGAGGGCGTGAGGGGTGTGAGGGGCCATGAGTGCGTGAGGGGCGTGAGTGTGCGGTGAGTGGCATGAGTGCGTGAGGGGCGTGAGGAGTGTGAGGGCCGTGAGGGCGGTGAGTGCGTGAGGGTGTGAGGGCCATGAGTGCGTGAGGGGCGTGAGGGCGGTGAGTGCGTGAGGCCCCTTCAGACGGAGCAACTTTCTCAGCAATTTTGGTGTTGATGGCGGGTTGTTCCCTAGCTTTTCCTAGATCGACACGAATTGCTGAGATCGGGTCCGGTTCGAAACAAGCGAGCAACTCGGAGCAATTCGAAGACGTTTGAAGCGGCTGCATCCAATCAGGGATGCGATATTTTCACGTGATACCTCGTGCCGGTGATGATGACAACAAAAGACTTGGTTCTGGTTTGAAATTGATCGTTTTTGGAAATAAACTGTTTCAGAAAGATGCATTAGTATTCTCAACGAGGTTTAAATGCACAATAACACGTTTATAGCGCGTAATTGTGTGTCTAAATAGTGCAAGAAAAATAAAATTTCATGATGATGATGGCAAATTGCAGGAATTGGTTGCTGCTTGTGAACGCGGGCGGCCCGTGTTGCTGGTGTTGCGACGTCAAGTTTCTGGGCGAAATTGCCCCATCTGAAGCGGGCCCGAGTGGCGTGGGAGGGCCATGAGTGCGTGAGGGGCGTGAGGGGTGTGAGGGCCGTGAGGGCGGTGAGTGCGTGAGGGGTGTGAGGTGCGTGAGTGCGTGAGGGCGTGAGGGCGGTGAGGGCCGTGAGGGCGGTGAGTGCGTGAGGGGCGTGAGGGCCATGAGTGCGTGAGGGGCGTGAGGGCGGTGGAGTGGCGTGAGGGCTGCGTGAGGGCCGTGAGGGCGGTGAGTAGCGGTGAGGGTGGTGAGGGCCGTGAGGGCGGTGAGGGCGTGAGGGCGTGAGGGCCGTGAGTGCGTGAGGGGCTGTGAGGTTCAGTAGAGGTGAGTGAAGGGCTGAAGGTGAGTGTGACTGTGAGGATGAGGGTGAGTGAGGGGCTGAAGGTGAGTGTAGCTGTGAGGGTGAGGGTGAGTGAGGGCTTAGGTGAGTGTGGCTGTGAGGGTGAGGATGGGGTGAGGTCCCGACTTCCAAACGTCGACCTCCTGACTGAAGTTAGAGAGGTGCCTCCTTCTGTGTGTTTCCCATGGTCTGGAACAACGTTGTTTTTTTTCTGTGTTTTTGTTTGTGCTGCAGTCTCGGGCATTGAAAAAAGAATCAAAGTTTACCACCTCGTGCTTCACCCCGACCGTTACTAAGCAAAAAGGACCCCATGTAAATAAACCCTAAAAATAAGTAGCATAAAACGTTAACGAGATCCTGCTCTTTGTAAAGTTATTGTTTCTACACTTTTGTAGAGCTTCCCCCTTTGGAATAAAAATAAAAAACAATGCCTTACTGGACAAAAAAAAAAAGAAGAGAAAGTAAAGGAACGCCGTTCCTTTTTCCGTTCCCGTAAAAACGCATAACGAATTCCCGTTCCAGTTCCACCGATGCAAGATGGAACGGCGGTGTTCCCTTCTGTTCCTCCACCGGTACACTACCTACCAGGAACGCGTTCCAGGAACGCCGTTCCTTGGAACGCCGCTCCAGACAGCACTGCACTGTAGCGGGTCCACGCTGCAGGCCGCGGAGAGCCGTGACGGGGTGCCGTACGTAAACATTTAATGACAAGAATAGCTCAAGCTGCTGATGTCTTCTCCCGCGGCGCGCTCCCCCGACAGGCTTGACCGACGGCGTAGTGAGCGGGCTCTCACGATGACGCACTGTCGGAGCGTTGCGTTCCTGGTCTCTGGCCGGTTGGAGTTGGCGTAGCTGGTCGGCGTGCGATCACACTGTCTTCCGGGTCAGGAGAAGGCGCCCCTGGGCTGTCGCTCGTCATGCCTGGTTTGCGCCGCCTCGTGGCTATAGTGCCGACGGGGACCCGCCCGGCATCCGTGTTCGCCGTTCTCTGTTCTCGTTTCGCTTTTTGTATCGCTTTCTCAGTCGTAGCGGCCCGTCACTGGTTTCACGTCCGCGTCCACACAGCGGTAGCTGGTGGTGCTGCTTGCCGGCGAAGTCCGCCGCGTTCGTCCGCAAAGCCCACACGGTCGTGGGGCGCGCGCTGCATCACATCGCCGAAAGGACTGGCGGCGCCTTTGGACGCTTGTGTTGTTGCAAGCTCGCTTGTTTTTCTTCGCGGTTTCCTTCATTCCCACTTCCACTTTGGTTAATCAGAGCAGGCGCGCCCAATTACAGCGATTCCCTGGTGCATGTCGGAGACACCATTGTTCGGCGATAAGCATGCACTGAATAACGTACTAGAAAGTGCAGAAGGATATCGGGGGACACGATTCGACAAGGCAACTGCGGCTTCGATGCCTTCAAACTAGGGCTGGGCGATTGATCCGATTAACCTTCCGAACAAAGCCGATTAAGGCTTTAATCGCGATCAAATTCTTAGCCGGTTAATCGGTTTTTTAATGGTACCTTCGTGAGCAGTCAGTTCCAGTTCCAGAGTGCCGCCGAGCAAGGTTCAACCCTCGCGCTCGCGAAGCAGTCACGTGTTCGAGGATATACATTACATGATTCTGCCGCAGCGCGACCGCGAAACTTCAACGTGTTGACGGTCTATTGCATCATCCTGCCCAGGAAGACAAACAAGCAGAAAAACAAGCTGGGAAAACAACAGCGCTAAGGTTACTTGTTCCAGTATGCGGCACGTAAAAATGGACGGCTTCCCGAGTATGAAAGGCAATCTCGCTGGAAAGTTTGGGTTTTAAGTAAACTCCAGCGGTGAAGTTTGCTTAACTCGAAGGAAGTCCGCTGCCATCATCTGCAAAATGACCGTGTTCGTACACTGGGCCCGTAAGTTCGCTTCCGGTATCGCCTACGCGCTGAAGCACCCATGTTGCTGCAGCAAGGACCATCCGCCAAAACGCAAACAACAATCAACGCCTTCTTCATCGAGGTTCCTTTCTCTGAAAAAAAAAAAAAGACAGCATCGCCCAAGCTCTGATTTCCTGTTTTCCTGTCGAATAATGTGGACAAACTTCTTTGTCTTCTTCGGAGCTAGAGCAAAAATATTTTGTTTTTTGAATCGATGAACTACATGTGATCCTCAATTCTAAATGTCAGCGCTGCGCGTGTAACGGGGGAAGTAAAAATAAGTCGTCCACGGCAAGACGAGCGCCGTACCACTTCCACTGTACCGTATTTATAAAAATTACGTGCATACCGATTAATCGATGAATTAATCGACTAGAGGGTGGCGATTAATCTAGGTTAAAATATTTAATCGACGCCCAGCCCTACTTCAAACTCCATCGCTTTCCAAATGACCAATGCCTCTGGTGGCAGTGGGGTGCGCGTCCGTAAACCAAAAAGACTTTTCCCCAAAGCCATCCTCTCGAGTGTGCTCCGAGCATTTTGTGGATGGAGCGCGAACCGAACTTAACGCTGTACCTTTCGATGAACATAGGGTACGCCTCGCGAGTTGCGCGCAAGTTTTGCTCGTAAGAATGTTCTGTTTCAGCTTATAACTTTTCGCAACTTAATTTATCTTAAAGCCGATATTTAGCAGTGGGGACATTGACTAGATTTTATCATTTACAACGCTTAGTTGAAGGCTCATTTCCGCTGTCGAGTGTGGTTGGTAAATGTCGAAAAGTTAGTTCTATCGGTTCTTCTGAATCGCGATCTCATCCGTCTCATGCGCGATACCAGAAAGCCGTGAACTTGTGTTGACCGTCACAACGCGAGAGGATTCGTCTGATTTTGAAAATTAGTACATAACATATAGCTGCGAAAGTAAACTTGAATTTCTATTGCTGTTTCAGCAATAGAAATGCAATAGAAAATCGATGCTCATGCATCAATTTTGAATCGTGGAATCATTGATCTACTCGCTCCGGCAATGGGCCCATCTTGACTTCGCTGATTTCAGTTCTAGACAAAGGACACACTCGTCGACACGGGATCCTGAAATAAAACTTTTATAAAGATCTTCGAGCGGAGGGAGCTGCCTTTGATCGTTCCCTGAAATGCTCTTATCTCGCGCGCTATTGTTCACACTATAGTATTTCATTGTTGTGGACGACCCGAAACGCCAAAATTTTTCTCGGTGTGCTGCATGTTAGAGGAGAAAAAAATCTGAAGGGAAATTCAATCGCTCTTAACTGATACAATATTTTGAATACTCACCTTTGACTTCTATCGCGTGGCGCGTTCAGGTGCTATGCTTCTCGGCATCACCGCCACTGGCGGATGCCAATAATGTCCGGGTCAAGTAGAACGTTCCCAAGGAGTTGGAAAACTCCATCCGCGGCACGCAACTACACAAGATGCGCAGCCTAAGTCAGATCCCCAGCACTTTGGAGCACCCAACTAGCGCACCCTGTGCCGGAGCGGCGAACCGAAGAGCACTTTCGCCAAGATTCCTAACCACTCTGCATGGCCGGCGGAACCTGACGCTCGCTAGGTGGTGCTACGTATTCAAAATGGCGCTACCCACGGTCTCTCTCTCTCTATCTCTTGTACCCCCCCCCCTCATCGCCGCCCACACCGCCACACCGCAGCAGTTCCGAAACCTCAACCACCGCCACCGCCGCTTCGGGGTTCTGGAAGGTTCTCCAGCGCGTCTACAAGACGTTCTATAAGAGCCTTTCAACCAAACGGCATGTTTCAGTGTCATTTTTTCGCCAAAAGCACATCTCGTAAAAACATCCCGCAAAAACACGCATCTCATAAAGCGCCGTTCACACACTTTCAGCCGAGCACGACCGAGAGAGACAAGACCGGTTTTAAAGCCTCCTTCGACTGCGTAGGACCTGCCCTGAAGCATGCGCACCTGGTCCTACGCCGCCGCAAGAGGCTTAAAAACCGGTCTTGTCTCTCCGGGTCCTACTCGGTTGCAACTGTGTGAACGGCGCTTAACGCACATCTCTTACAACTGTTCTAGTAAAACCAGAGCCCCTTAAGCAAATACCTAGGGTTCGGCGTTTTCGGTTTAAACCGATAAAGACCGATAAAAGTATGCCGAATTCATTTTCGGAAGTTCGGTTTTAACCAAATAAGGTGAGTATTTGAGAGTAGTGTTGAGCGCCAAGTGGTGTGATGGCGGAGGCAAACGTGTTGTGATGAGCATATCGCAAAATCATGCTTCTGACCTAGCAGAAAAAGATGACGTCTTGAATCAGTGTCTTTTTTTTTCGCCTCAAAATTTTATTTTTTACGCGCGTACGACTTTTTTACATAGGCTTAAAGCCTACACGTGGCTCTCAACACTTGCTCCAAGCTGTCTAAAAAAAAAAAAGAGGAAAGAGGTGTAACACCTTGAGCTACTTTATTCGGACGCGGACAGAATGGTTCGTAAAAGCTTGTTTCTTCTGTTTCTCGAGAGCAGGCGCTCTCTGGTTCGGAGTCCCACGGAGCTGCGCATCAGCCGGTGTCAATGGCCATTCGTTTTGGAACGTGACCGTTCGCGTCAGCTTGAGTAACTCACAGGGAACTGTAGCATCGTGTCGAGCCTTCCCCGCGGCGATTTCGCGATTACCGTCAGTTGTCGTGTCATTGGCTTTTGTTATCTTAAACCCGGATTTCAAAGAGCAATGTCCCCCAAGCACGAGCGTCAACAGAATGTGTGACGCCAAAAAAATCGAAGTGCGGGACGCATTTTTGTGACGATTGTCGGTTTTCGATACCCATACTTGAGGTCAACTGTTTTGTGCTACGTTGTCATAGGGAGCCTCATGGCTAGCGTAGCTTTCACAACGCTGTAGTCCCGCTCCGTTCCGAGAGCGCGTGGCTTCGTCTTGCACGTCATTCGCACGTGCTCGAGCAAATAGCTCTGACAGTGTTTGAGCACTGCGAAGGCTGAGCTAGCCTTGACAACGTAGCACAAACTAGTTGACGCCGAGTAGACGGTAAATCAGATATAATAATTTCGCCGTCAAAAAAAGTACAAATTGGTATGCTTAAAAACAAATTGCCGCATGAGAGTTTTGACAAGAAGCGAGTTTTTTGTTGCCTTGATGGAAGAGATTGCAGTTTAAAAATTACAATGCGATATTGTAAATTTCGAGCTAGTAACGATCGTGGAGAAAAAGAATGTAAATAAAAGTTTGTTATAGTAGAAAATATTAATTAAAAAAAATCTGGAAACGTTCTCACCAATTAAAAATGGTTGGTCATGACTTCCAGTTTTACGAACCTGAACAACTTTTATATGTCGTTGCCCTCATTTGACCTTGATGGCATAGTGCCGGACTGCAAAGTTTTTTTTCGTGCTTAAGTTACTGATATTTCGAGCAAGAAAAACACGTCTTTGATCCTGCCCATGGCAAGCAGAGTTTTGCGGAAAACTTCACGTTAGTTACTTAATAAACTTCACGTCGCAAATGATAAATGAACCCTGATATTTTGCGAGCGCCGACTTTCCCAGATGCAGTGAGAGGAAACAGACCACTTTAAAAATCTCATCTCACTCACGCTACATATTGTATTAAAACGTACAACTTGTTTCCTTTTTTTAGAAACTTCTGTTTGGTTGACCCCAATAGTGAGCGTTGTAATTGGTGCCGACGTTTCAGCTTTCTTTCAGTCGGCTGCTTTCTTTTAGAACGTTTGTGTGTGTACATGTGTGTGTGTGTTTACGTTTATGCAAATATCAGAACTGTATAGTTAACCTAGTATTCTAATGATGTAGAAATGTAGTCCCGCCTCATCACGAGCTCTCTCGAACAAATCCCGTGTAACTGAGCAGCCTGAACCAAGTAACAGACAATTTGTTCACATGATTAACGTAATAGTTTATAACTCGACAGTTTAGACCGAGCATCGTTCGATTTTTGTTATCTGTAACTTTTCAGACACGGCTGTTGGGCGTAGCATTTTGTTTTGTTTTATTTTTCGGGGCCACTCTAACACGAGATAAGCCTTCTTTTATGCCTTTTTACGGAGCTCTCGCTTCTTCCTACTTATTTCATTATAATCTCCTCAAATAGCTGGTCTTCTTAAGTTTAATGTATTTTCCTTTATCTGTGTTTATGCTTGTTTATTCAAAACAATGCGTCCCTGCGCATACTACGGCGAGCTTTGTCGCAATACTCCGGAATAAAGCCGGGAAGAACGCTTTACGGACCAGAGCTCCGATTGTTGTTCCTGCCTTATTTGTGTAACTTCCCTCCGCGCGTTCGTTTGCGCCAAGTGTTCCCTATAAACGAGTTAATTAATAGTGCGTAAACATTCGTGCTCACTTGAATTGATGTTGTTGAGTTCGATTGGAAAGACGGAGCAAAATATTGAGATCTGAAACGTTCATGAATACTGTATTGGGCAGGAGGGTAGTTCGAATCTGTATGCCGACTCCCCTTTTGTACGATTACGATGTATAAGCACTGTGACCCCGGCGTTTACTCTTTCCAAGTACGCTGGTGCGAACTTCGCGCTTCGTTGAACTCCAGTCAAACTGCTAATACATTATGCAAAAAAAAAAACAGTGTACAGGCTCTAGAGAGTTTTAGGGAAACGTCTTTGCAGATCCGATTCGGTACGATGACCCTCCTGTATACGAACTGCGCACATGCGAGTCTTCTGCTGTAGCGCATGCGCAGTTCGTGCCGGAGGGCCCATCGTATACCGTATCACACGTGGGAGAACGGTCCCCTCAAACTCTCTAATAAGTAAATCAACGAGCCGAATCAATTACATTAAAAATTCAAAAACGCCGAACCCTGTTTATATCACGCGTGTCACGCGGGATAGCAATATCGGTCTTTAATTATATTCTTATTATCACGCGGGTGGTGAGAATTGCGAAAATTCGAATAATCGTGTTTCAAATTCGATTAATTGCTACAATTGTACAACCTTTTTTTATCGACAGTTTTAAGGAGTTTGTTGTGCATAAATGCCGGCGTTGGTGTCGGTGGGACGGGAAAATCCTGATTGGTCCACAAGATATTCATTTGCCTCAAAGAAACAAATTGAAGAATTTTAGGCGGAGGTTGAGATCGAAGACTTGATCGTTCGGTTGCGAGCAAGACACGCTACCCACTAAGCCACGTAGTCCCTTTTTTCCTTCTTTATTGCTTTATTTTGACAGTGAACAAAGAACCACAATGCACGATACGTTTCACCTAAGCATGTAAAATATTATATTGAACAAAAACGACGTTAGTGAAGTTGACGATAAAACGCCGCCTGCAAGGTTTTGAGAGGTGGTGATAATTGTTAAAATTGTCTGATCATCAACAGCTTCCGAAAGGCCGGAAACCACTCCAGTTCCAGATTTATTTTCTGGTACACAGCTGCTATCAAGTTCACATTTTCAATGAAATAATACCGTAGTGGGCGGGTATCCAGATCCGCATGACGAACTGCCATCCTACTTCAAATCAAATCAAATCAAAATCAAATCAAAATGCTTTATTTTCTCCATTTGGAGAGGAAGGCAGAGAAAAAGCAACATAACAGTTGCTTGACAGGTCTCCATCTCCTCTCAGCAGCAGCCGAGACAGCACAGAAAACAGCTAACACAAAAAGGAATGGTTTATGTAATTATTCGCTTAATACAAAACAAAAGCAAAAAAAAGATCACCACACGTCATGCACCTACACTAGCACTGAGGGCTCAACGAAAAATGAAAGCAAATATTTGTTTACCAAAGTCAAAAGTTCTATGTTCAATTCCCTCAAACGATTTAAAAGACGAGGAAGAGTATTTCACAACATCTGAATTCCATCATTTGTTCTGGAGTGCGGCACTAGCCACGTATCGGCGCTGCGTAGTAGCATAAATCGTGTCTCGAATTGTAATCTGTCAGATAGACAGAAATAAGTTTTCTTTGTGATGAAAAGATATTTTATAAGTAATACAAAGTTTATAATTATAGAAATTTGAAATCTGTACAATATTAAGTTTTTTAAACAATGGTATTATATGGGCATCGTATGCGGCAAGGCATATAATACGCACAACTTTTTTTTGCAGAATTAGTATCTGCTTAAGATTTGTGGACGTTGTATTCCCCAAACCAAATTTCACCAAATAGCATGCAGGCTCAGTAAAAATACGAGGTCAATAGGGAAAGGCGTCCCCTCAACAGACAAGAAACGTATTCCACGAGCCGTGAGCGGTAGGTATTTTTTAGGGTTCGTTGGAGCTCATCCCAGAACAGGATAGCATCCAAGCAATCCAGAAACACGTGCTCCACGGTCTCCGATCTCTTGCACAAAAAAAAGGATCTTTGCTTTATGGTTTAAACATGTCCTTTTTCGCTAACCATGTCTTTACTAACAGCGTCTTAATGTGCAGTCTAAAAAAATGTTTTTACGGTGTCGGGAGTTAGTATTCTTCTCACGCGGAAAGCACATCACGGTCAGTACTGTCAGAGAACAAAGAGCGGTACAGTAGGACGGGGAACAGGCATTCAACAAGATCTCCCGTCAGTCGCTTTCGTGTGACAGAAGCTTAAGTACTCTCTTGGAAATCGCACACTAAGAAATTGGTATGCACAAACAACCTCTCCAAGGAAGCCCGTTACTTTGCCTTCACATGTGTCACACGTCAAAACAGTGAACTCGGGTAGCTCCCTGATCAACCGTAATTGGATGAAAGTTCTCAGAAAAGGGTCAGCCTGGTCTCACAAATAGAAAACCCTCGAAACTAGCTGTCGTATAAACAGATGCGACGAACTAAGTCCAGCCGACTTCACGTGGCAAAAAAGTAATCTCGTCTAGTTCTTTTCCTCGTAGACTTATATACGTAAACGGCCATCACACGGTGCATCCGTTGCCGATGCACACGAGAACAGTGCAGAACTTGTAATAGGTATTATATCTTTGCAACAAAGAATACATTACACACCGTTGCCCGTGCGAAGGTGCGCTTGAACGGCTTGGAAACGAGCGGAGGCTTATATGTACCTATCGCGTTTCACTTCTTAAATGCTCAACCTATACGTCCTCCTGTATTTTTTTTTTGTAGGCTTGAGTTTTTTACGTAAACCACGTGAAATTTCGTTTACCTTAAAATAATGAGGTCATTTGCCTTCGAGTTACGTGTAGAGGTTTCGAAAAAAAACATGTTTTTTTCCAACTTAGCATTTTGACACCCGTTTATATAAAGGAATCTTTGCGGACAGTCGCTGAACGTCTGCTATTTTTTTCATCTCAGCTTCGGAAAAATGATTGGGGTGTCAGTTCGCGAAACATTGTTTTGTTCCTTAGGCGCCTTTATAAACGGCAAGTGGGGATCAAGTTTTGCACACGCGAAGATTGTGGAACATACAGCGATAAATAAGGCGACGCAAAATTTCGTCTCTTTTAGAAGGAAAAAGATATATAAATGCGACGACTACGCATTGCATTACGCTCGAATTAATATCTTGTTTCTCGCATGTGCAATTGATATCTTGTCTTTTTATTTTTTTAGGAGCCGTTGGCATTCATGTTTGTACTGCGCGTTTTAACCTTGACTTCGACCTCACCTCTCTCTTTCTCTCTCTCTCTCTCTCTATCATATATATATATATATTTATTTTTTGTTGTTGTTGGACAGAAGACGACGAGGTGCCGAGAGAGCATCGTCAAGCGCGTGCACTTGGCTCGGTTCGATGGTTACTCATTGTATGGCAGCGAATCATCTACGCCATTAAATCGCCGTTTATCACCCTCCCAGGTTCCTCAGCTGCAAACTTGCACTTTTCGAGTTTAATTGCAAATTAGCGGCATGAAAACAGTTTAGGACCTGGCGGAGACGGCGTAGGTGGTCACTGAGAACGTTGCGTACAGAACGATGACGTCGTCGAAATACCAGAAGGCAGGTGTTCCAGGTTAGGCCGTGGAGTATTGTGTCCATCATTCGTTCAAGACGAATCGCTGGAGCATTACATAGGCCAAAGGCTTACATTAAATTGGAAAAGGCCTTCCGGGGTGACAAACGCAGTCTTCTGCTTATCCGTTTCAGCAACCGAGATTTGCCAATAACCGCTACGTGGGTCCAATAAAGAAAAGATGGACGAGCCTTGAAGTGCATCCAGCATATCATCGACGCGAAGGAGCGGATAAACGTCGCTACCAGGTGACCTTGTTCCAGGCGCCGGTAGTCAATACAGAAACGCCACGAGCCGTCTTTTTTTCATTTTTTCCACCAGAACCGCAGGAGACGACCAAGGGCTTTTTGAGGGTTGTATAATGTTGGTCTTTTAGCATATCAGTAACGATGGTCTTGGATCACTTTACCTTCTGCAAGGGATATGCGATACGGACTGCTCTTTATAGGAGATGCCTGGCTATGTCGATCTGATGGTGCACTTCCAATGTCTTTGAAAGCGGCGATCGGTTGAACTAAAATAAATCACTATATGTCCCAGAAGATCGACCAGTGTTCCGTTGGTCCGTATGCAAATTGGTGTCAGTCATCTGCTTTGTTAGGGCGGCGAAGCTTACATTTTTTTAAATTTATGGTGGTGGTTGATCGTTTTAACAAAAATACTGTAAATTTCGTGCTGGTAAGTTCACATAATCGCGATTGCAGCTCCTCTAGGTAAAATAATTAGAATGGCGGAGGCATTTGTAAGGTACTTAATACCCTGGTTTCCAAGGACGGCTACGGTAAAAGTAGGGTTACAAGCAAGCCCTTCTGCGTGAAGCTGGTACATGCACGGCAATGGGTTGGCGAGTGTCCTCCTGCTGACAGGAATTTCATTGATGCAGCCTGCTCCTCGTCCGATCGTTAATGCATCGGCCGGTTTGTCAGTGATCCGGACGAGGGAGCAGGCTGCATCAGTGAAATCCCTGTCAGCAGAGGACACTTGTAACCCATTGCCGTGCGTGATCAATGTTCAGCGCCCGGTTCTACGACGTGAACATCGTGGCAAGGAACAAGACAAACTGGGACGTGAAATTCTAGAGGCACTTGCCATTGAGAAAAAAGGCGATGGCTGCATTAGTCACCTTCTCTTGTGCTTAGCACGAGAAGGAAAAAATATTTGCAGGGGTGAAAAATTTTAAGGGGAATCAGGAAGCAAAAGAGAAGAAAGATCATTGTTTTCTCAAGTGGGGCTCGTAGTAGAAGAGGAGAAAAGAAAATCAGTTGCTAGTCAGCGGTGTGAATGGTCTTTCTTCTCTTTTTGCTTCCTGATTCCCCTTAAAATTTTTCACCCCCCCAAGAAATATTTTCCTTCTCGTGCAGCACAGAGAAGGTGACTAATGCAGCCATCGCCTTTTTCTCAATGGCAAGTGCCTCTAGAATTTCACGTCCCAGTTTGTCTTGTTCCTTGCCACGATGTTCACGTCGTAGAACCGCGCCGAACATTGACACGCACGGCAATGGGTTGGCAAGTGTCCTCCTGCTGACAGGGATTTCACTGATGCAGCCTGCTCCCTCGTCCGATCACTGACAAACCGGCCGATGCATTAACGATCCGGACGAGGGAGCAGGCTGCATCAGTGAAATTCCTGTCAGCAGGAGGACACTTGCCAACCCATTGCCGTGCGTGTACCAGCTTCAC
>JAZHYW010053030.1:0-23296 GCA_037355805.1 Ixodes ricinus | reverse complement strand
AAAAACGGAATGTCGCAAAAAGCGCAGGCCTTCCTGTCGCGGCGTGGCACTAACCAGCTGTGGCGGCGCCTATGTAACCGACGCAGACACGCCGCCCGCTGCGGAGCTATCGGCATGGCGCGCATGCGACAGACCTCTCGCGACTCTGGTTCCCGCGCACGCGCACGTGCCCCCTCCTCGTGCGCGAACTGCGCGTTTGCCCCACCTCGTGGAGGCTCGCTTAGAAACAGCGCTTCGGCCTATACTTCATCCCAGGAGTTGTGTGCAGCTAACGGCAAAGGCATAGGCGCGGGCGCACGCAGTTTCATGTTTGCCTTCCTCGCGAGTGCTCGTGAAAGGAAAGCAAACAGCCACGCGCTCGCGCCTGTGCTTTGGCCTCCTGCTGCACGCAACTCGCTGAGATGGAGTATATGCGGCGGAGCTGAAGTTCGTCTGCTTCCCTTTGCAGGGTTGTGCTGACGTCGAAGATACCGAGCCCTGATTTGCTCTGGATTGAAAGATAGTGGGTATACGGCCTCAGGGCAAGCTGCCTGAGGCCTATACCCCCTATCCTTCAATCAGAGCCAATCAGGGCTCGGTGTCTCTGACGTCAGCACAACCCCTGCAAAGGAAGCAGACGAACGCGACGCCCCGCATTTACTACTCCTTTTCACTTTGAGACCTATCGCAGCCGACGGATCCAGATGGAGCCACTCGATATCATCGCGCTGCCTATCACCGACTTGATTGACCAATCACGCGTAGCGAATGCCGCAACTCCTGCGCTTCTTTCCCGCGCGATATTGCTTTAACCGGCATTTCTCAATGCATTGCGAAAAATAAGAAAAACGGCGAGCGCCGCGATCATGCACTTTTGGCGCTGTTTGATCGCCTCCAGCCGGGGCCGTACCGTTCGACTGCGTGCCGTACTTACATTGAAAACTGGAGTATAGATTCGGCGAGGGCATGGGGTGAGAAGGGAAGCACGCTAGCACTAGAGATGCCCGCCCCCCTCTCAAGAGAAAAGAGTTGATTCAGCAAAATTATTGCAAAGTACAACTACGGATTGCCGAACCGCCCATTCTCTGGCCCCAAATGTAGCGCTATGGGCGTACAGCAGCTGCCGAGCTCACAGCTAACCGTCGTCTCGCTCCTGAAGAGCGTCGCCTCTTTCAGCGACATTGCTCCTCTGCTGGCAGCTGTGGAATCCCCGCACAATGCGCGTGACCTCAACCCACGCGATCACGGGCACACTGGAAGAAACACCGGGCAGGCTGTAGAGAGCGACATGGTGACGTTCCACTTTTCTGACCGCGGTTTTGGTCAGCCTCGTCGGCTCAATATGTCAGTGTTGGGCTGCGCTCCGACGCTCGCCAGCTTATGGAATGAACTCTGCCGCTGTTCCTCGGTGCAGAAAGTTCCACCAGATGGCGCTGGTTCAGACCTTCTAACAATCTGGCACGACTTCCGAGTATGGGCCGTATAAGATGCTCTTCTGGAAATTTTGATACGGGAAATTGACTGACAGCGGAACTCTCCGCCATATATGGAGGGTCATGCCAGCTTACCGAAAACGGGCAAAAATGGGCGACCAATTTTCTCCGTGGAAAGATATCGAAAAATCGCCGGTAACTTTTTGAACGAACAACGGCTAGTGCTGAAACCGTAGCATCTGTGGTTAGGATCTCTACATGCGCGATTTCGGCGAAGAATGAGCGTTCACGACTAAATCGTTTATTTTGCGGTGAACAGGCAGAGAGCATGCAATCCTTTACGCACGTGGGGGTAGCGAGGTTTAGGATATCAGCGTAACCATTGCCACACATTCTCGTCTGCCTCTAATTTTTGCGCTATTTGCAGGTCGGAACCCTTTATTAGTTTTCGTCCCCACGACCGGATACGCCTCACCAGGTGGTTTGGGACGGATCCTTTCAGTAAGCGCGCCATCTTCACTCCTGGAACTTCCGGTAAACGCGAAACATCGCTTTCTCGCATCGACGTAGAACGCGTTAACATTTAATTGAGAAACCGTCAGTCGCTCTTGTTATGACCTTCTATACTTTACTTGTTCGGGGTTGCAATCTCTGCTTTTGCTCGGAACGCATACCGGATAGGGGTCAACGTGGCTGGGTGTCGAGGCTATACGAAAAGGTCCATATATCGTGGGAGGTTCGGTCACCCCGCACGCTCACTGCAGGACGACGATGAGAGGTAGCTGATCGTCCCTCACCTGGGCGAAGCCGTGCGCACAGCAAAAGACGATGGTTCCTTGTAGGTCTGTCCCTTGACCACGGGGCACTTGATGACGCCGTTGCACAGGTCCGTCTCGATGCCGGGGACGCGTATCTGAAGCCGGAATCACTCTCACCTGCGTCCAGGGCGACCGTGTCGCTGTTCTGATCTGCAAGCAGACTCATCCGCGGTGCGCCCTTAAGTGAGGCCGCGACTGAAGAGACACGGCTATAAACCGTCCTTAGCCGCCTCGTAGCCCGCTTTCCGAGGTACGGTGAGAGCCACCGGTTGGAAGCCTCAGATCTCCCAGGACCGGATGCGGCACGAGCTGGTCTGCGTCGCAGAGGACCGTCGGTCTCGGTCATCGCTCGGTTACCGTGTGGACGAGCCTGTTGACGAGTGGAGCGGCTGCTACCGTCTATTAACGACGAGAAATTTAACGGACAAAACAAAGCGGACACATGTTCAGCTATGTTCGATTCGCCCGTGTTATTTATTTTATTTTTATGGTTTTGTTTCCGCGAGGCCTATCTCACCGGGACGAATGCTCCGTGTACTTTTATTTCTATTTAGTCCATACTGACTAGCCTCAGTTTAGGGCGCATGGCAGCAGTGCCATGGCTATTCGTTCAATAATTGGCGCACTGGCATCTGAATGGCGTACAAACAAAATATATAAAACAACAAAATTACCTTCCTATACAGTCAATGCGCGAAGCCTTTGCCCCCCCCCTCTTACTTTTTTTACATTTGATATAGTGATATACATATCAAATAATAAGTCTGACACATCTGTTTTCATTGAACTTCATAATTAAACAGTAATCAAAAGCATTCTTCGCACTGAAAAATGACCTCTACGGCTTTCTCAAAAGTAGAGATTGAATTAATGTCAACGACATCGCCGGGAAGACAGTTCCATAAATCAATTGTGTGCACAAAAAAATTGTTTACAACTGTTTATTCGGGTATTAATGGGAGCTACGGTCTTTGAGTGATGCGAACGTTCGGAGACCAGAAGCCTCTTGGTTTTAAATATTTCGAGCTATCAATTTTTATACTGTTTTTGAAAATCTGAAAGAACAGCTTTCGAACTTTGGCGCGCTCTTCTGCTTGCCAGAGAGATTTATATTGGCTGCTGTTTTGGGTCCCGGTGACAGACGTGGTTTGTCTGAAATCCGAAATATTACACGCACCGCTAGTGATTGAACATCTGCGAGTTCCTTGACCAGAGACCTCTGCCATGGGCTCCACACTGCAGACGCGTATTTCTAATACCCCATTCACACGGTCAGCATAAAGGTACCTTTAACATAGGTCCCTTTGCTATCGGCGAATCAGCCCGTGCTCTTGGGTCGCGAGCACACGCCACGCGCGGAAGATCGTTGAATTGATTGGCCGCAGAGAATAAAGGTCCCTTAGCTAAAGGTACCTTTACGGTGTGTGAATGGTATAAGACAGGTCTAGTGATTGATTTATATGCAAGAATTTTCACAGAAGGAGGAGATTGCCAAGCGTTCTTCCCAGGTACCACAATTTGTTTGTTGCAAGCTTCTAACATACTCTACATGCTTTTTCCATCCTAGGTCACTCGATAAAATCACTCCCAAACATTTATAACTGTCAAGTTTCGTCAGCTGCACGCCAGTCAACCTCATAACCAAAGTTTAGACATTCTTTTTTTCATAGAATGAAATCACATCCATATGAAATATGGATGCACTGATTTTTCCTAATATTAATCTTCATGTTATTCTCATCACACCAAGACGCGATGCTATATCCACAACATCCCTCACTTTTATTTGGTCCAGTAGTGTAGAAACTGGAGTGTAAATAACGCAGTCATCGGCAAACATTCTTAACTTATTAGGACCATCAGTGAGTGGATTGGAACAAGCTAAACCATTGTTTCCGGAACAAAAAACAACCCTAAAATACGTTTTCTTTTTTAGAGCGCAGCTCTTAGGTGCCCGTTTCCGGCTTGAGCGGCGTCGCCGTCGGCGTCGGCCAAATTTTAGAGGTCACGTGACCCCCCCCCCCCTCCCGAGAGTCGCGTGACCCCCTGAAGTCACGTGAACTCCTGAAATCATGTGACCCCCGTGACGTCACGGGGTCTACGAGCACTCACGGGGACCACGTGGCCCTGTGAGGTCGCGTAACCCCCGTGGCGGAGTAGAAAACAGGATGACGAGGTGAGGAGGAGAAGGAGGGTATATACCCTTCCGTACCCTTCCTCCTCCTCCTCAAGAGCTGCGCTCTAATTCGGCGTTACAGGGAGTTGTAAAGGGCTTTCATTTTTTGTACTTTTCACTTGTGTTGCCGCGCCTGGCTTTTCAAAATGCTTTACGAGCCTAAATAACACGGTCAAAGCACGGAGAATTACACATATCCTAGGGGAATTAGTCACTCACCGGAGATCATCTCAAAGTAAATCTTGGTGCCAGTTCCCCTCTTGAAGACGCAGGGGTCTGAGTCTGCAGGGCTCGATCTCGACAGTCAGGAGCTTGGCGGTGCTTCCTGTACGAGAGAAAGAACTGGTCGGAGAACGGACAGGCACACTTGGAAAGTTCCTTTGTAAAGGGAATTTCATTACGATTTGAAATACTCTGCTCCAAAAGTAGCTAATTACAATCAGAATTACTAGCGCACAAAATAACGCATTACGGTTCCAAAATAAATGGGACGACTTTACAATCACATTTCTTCGACAGCTACCAAACACCTTGTGTGCTGTTTTGCTTCAATCACTATTTCATTGATGATACTTTAATGGAGCTCAGTTCGGATGTCATACGAGTCAGTTTGTTGCAAACAACACCAGTATTAACAGCGCTCTTCCGTCACTACATCTATTTCACGGGGGCGCCGACATCTTGAAATATCGTCAATTCCAGTATGGGAGAAAACATTGTTTTCCCGTCGCCACGCCAACATGTCTGCTTTTCTCCTCGCCACCTAACAACGCAGGCGTGCATGCGCACTTACGACCAATAAACACAGCAGGCATCCGCCGGGTCAATCGAAAACGCTTTCCATGGTTTAAATTTCTCCCTTTTTTAAAAGCTAGGTCCCCTTTTTTCCCTTTTTAAAAGCGCCCAAAGGCCCCTATTGAAGGCCCAAGCATTATTCGGGATTGCTAAGAAATGGAAACCTTCGGCGACCTTCTTCCGAGTTTCAACGCGGCGGAAACGAGTCATGATCTGTCCGGGAACGTCGCCTGCTGGACGGGGCCTACGCGAAACGAGTCTCGAGGAGTACGGAACCGGCGCCTACGTGTCTGCGCCTGCGGAGACAGGTCTCGACGCGCCCGTGACGTCAACGGGACGTGTGTGCGTGCGTGCGGCTTGGTGCGCTCCGGAAGGGGAGAGAGGCCGGGCCTAACTGCGGAGACAGGTCTCGACGAGTCCGTGACGTCAACGGGACGTGTGTGCGTGCGTGGGGCTTGGCGCGCTCAGGAAAGGGAGAGAGGCATGACCTAATTGCGGAGGACCATGGCTACGACGCACTTCTGGCTACGACGCGGCGGACTTTGCTACGACGCACTTGACGGCGGGTTGCTGCTGCGCACCTGCTGCCCTGGCGGGGAGTGAGGGAGAAAACGGACCCTATATAAGGCGGAGCGCGAGGCTGCTCAGGAGTTCTCTCGGATTTGACGACTGTATCGCAACCATGTAATTAAACCGTTCGTTACGTTACCAATTCTCCCACCTCCACTGGACCCCTGGGTTCTTCACTTCGGGGAATGGTCGTCGTCACGAGCCAGGAAGCTCCCGGACGTGCGGCATCAAACCCCGCCTCTAACAACTGGTTGGCAGCGGTTGGGATCGGACCATGCGACATCGTGCTACATCTGCGGGTGAGCGTTTGGACTTTGCTTTGAGATTCGCCAGGCTTCAGATTATGGGTAATTAATTTTGAACTGCTGGGAATCCTTAGTGTTTGACTCGTGCGCTAGGTTTAGGTACAACCTCGCGACAAGTTTTAGAACAAAGCCAAAGCTAAAGAGCAGCGATCATGGATCTAATGAGGTTACTGAGAACAGATTTATTCTGTTTATGTGAAGAATTGGGTGTGGAGGTGGAGCAAAAGATGAAGAAATCTGAGATCAGTAAAGCGATTTCAGAGAGCGCAGAAGTAGAGGAAATTAAAATTGCGTGGGAACTGCTTCTGAACGCTAAGAGCGAGGCTGCAGCGAGAGAGGAACGAGAACGAGAGCAGGCTGCAGCGAGAGGAAGGAGACGAGAGCAGGCGGAGCAGGCTGCAGCGAGAGAGGAACGAGAACAGAGAACGAGAGCGAGGCTGCAGCGAGAGAGGAACGGGAGCAGGCTGCGGCGAGAGAGGAACGAGCGCAGGCTGCGGCGAGAGAGGAACGGGAGCAGACTGCAGCGAGAGAGGAACGAGCAGCGCTAAAAAGGTTAGAGTTAGAGATGGAACAACAGCGATTAAACTCACAGAACAGTAGAGTTGGGACTCCGGTGCGAGCAAGTGAGACCGAGTCGTATCAAATGAAGAAGCTCATGCAGCCGTTTAAAGTTGGGGAAGACGTGGGCCTGTTCTTAGTGAACTTTGAGAGGACATGTGAGAAGTTGAGCTTCGCCCCAGAAACGTGGCCGCAACGGCTTTTGACTTTGTTGCCCTGTGAGGCTGCAGAGGTTGTCGCGCGCCTTAGTGCTGGAGACGCGGACGACTACGACAAGGTGAAGTCCAGCCTTTTGAAACGGTACCGCCTTTCTGCCGAGGCGTTCCGTCAAAGGTTTAGAAACGCATCCAAAAAGAGCAGCGAGGGCTACTCGGAATTCGCTTACGGGCTTAAAACCAATTTGATAGAATGGTTGAAGAGCGAGGAAGTGTACGAAAGCCGAGACAAGGTAGTCGAGTGTGTGTGCCTCGAACAGTTCTTTCGTAGCATTCCGCAGTCAGTCAAGCTCTGGGTGCAGGACAGGGTAGGAGTCGACACTGTCGAAAGGGCCGCTGAGCTAGCCGAAGAGTACGCAACGCGTAGAAAGCTGAGCGGAGAGGAAAGCGAACCCGGCCGGAGCGATCAGCGCAAGACCTTCCGACAGGGAAACGGCTCGCGAGAAAACGGGCCCGAGAAGCCCGAAGCAGGACAAAAGGTCCCAGAAAAGAGCGCAGAACACTCGAACGGAGACGAGGCGCGGAAAAGCCAAACAGGGCAGTTCGAGGCTAGGAAGCCGTTCCTGTGCTACAACTGTCAGGAGCCGGGACACACAGCGGCCAGATGTAAGAAACCGCGGGTTGTGTTCTCGACCGTGACCGGTAGTGACGAGGACCTGGAGCTCCTTCGTCCCTATCTTCACGAGCTCCAGGTAAACGGAAAGCCGTGCAGGGTGCTTCGTGACAGTGCAGCGACGATGGACGTTGTTCATCCGTCGTATGTAACGACATCCGATTTTACTGGAAAGGTAGTTTGGATCAAGCAGCTGCTCGAAAAGCACAGTGTCTGTCTGCCTATGGCGACGGTAAGGATAACTGGCCCGTTCGGAGAGCTAGTGACAGAGGCGGCTGTCTCGCAAACAGTCCCGTTGGAGTATCCTTATTTGTTTTCTAACCGGTCAGAATTCCTGCTGCGCGAGAGGGGTCAACAACTGGGAGAGGGACTAGTTCAGTCAGGTACGAGGTCCAAATCGCGTCAGCTCGCCCCTTTGTTGACGAGTGATCCAGAGCCAGAGGCAGCTGTCGGGGAGCAGGCACTACCAGAGTTCGAGGCAGAGAAACGGGATGAGAGGGACCAGGTTGTAGAACAGCCTGACCTCGTAGCACTAGAAAGTGTACGCCGTCCCAACGAACCGGCGGAAAAGGCGGAGGAAGACGGGATCAGTGAAAGATCTCTCGTAGCTCCGGCGTCACGTAACTTTGGTCCTCTGCTACGAGTAGACAGAGTGTCTTTGACAGTCGAGCAGAAGAGCGACCCTAGTGTGTCAGGGTTTCGCGGTACAGCTCAGGAGATTGCTAGGACCAATGTGACGGGGCATGAAAAAGGCGGATTGTTTTATCGGCGCTATAAGGACCGCATTTTCACGTCTAGAAATCACGTGAAAATCGATCACTACGACTTCAGGGCAAGAAAAAGGAAAGGCAAATTTAACGGCAATGCCGATGGGTTGAGCAGATTTTTCTGGTATCACCAAAAGCGGGAGTGATGATCTCAGAGGTCTCCGTCATCCACGGGAATGAGGATCAAAGTGGGGGCACTTCGTTAAAACCCCAACAAGACCTCACAAATTGCAAAAAGTTTTTGTCTTTTGTATTTTGTTCATAGTGACCTCTTTGGAAAAATGAGTTGTGTTTTGGCGACAGCGGGTCTCGATACCCGCAATTGTCCTAAGGTTTTAAATTTGTAGTTTTTTTGCAAATTTTTGTAATCCGTAGTCCAGTCTGGCGGGTCTCTGGCGAATTCCGAGCGTTTGGCTGCTGTGTGGCGTGGTGTTGTGTGGGACGTTTCCGCTAATGCCTCCGTTGTAAGAGGTTTGGGAGTTTGTTTGGTGCTTGCAGCGACTTCTCAAGGCCTACTCCAAGCCCACCTCTTCAGGCCAGCGATTGTACCACCGGCCTTTCGAGGTTTCCCTGGCCCCGGAGGGGCTGTTAAGAATGGAACCTTCGGCGACCTTCTTCCGAGTTTCAACGCGGCGGAAACGAGTCATGATCTGTCCGGGAACGTCGCCTGCTGGACGGGGCCTACGCGAAACGAGTCTCGAGGAGTACGGAACCGGCGCCTACGTGTCTGCGCCTGCGGAGACAGGTCTCGACGCGCCCGTGACGTCAACGGGACGTGTGTGCGTGCGTGCGGCTTGGTGCGCTCCGGAAGGGGAGAGAGGCCGGGCCTAACTGCGGAGACAGGTCTCGACGAGTCCGTGACGTCAACGGGACGTGTGTGCGTGCGTGGGGCTTGGCGCGCTCAGGAAAGGGAGAGAGGCATGACCTAATTGCGGAGGACCATGGCTACGACGCACTTCTGGCTACGACGCGGCGGACTTTGCTACGACGCACTTGACGGCGGGTTGCTGCTGCGCACCTGCTGCCCTGGCGGGGAGTGAGGGAGAAAACGGACCCTATATAAGGCGGAGCGCGAGGCTGCTCAGGAGTTCTCTCGGATTTGACGACTGTATCGCAACCATGTAATTAAACCGTTCGTTACGTTACCAATTCTCCCACCTCCACTGGACCCCTGGGTTCTTCACTTCGGGGAATGGTCGTCGTCACGAGCCAGGAAGCTCCCGGACGTGCGGCTCAAACCCCGCCTCTAACAGGATATGGCAGCTCTACGGGAGTCGTGAAAAGTTTTAAGTGGCGTACTATCGGGACTTTTTCTTTCTATCTCGGCGACGGGAGGCCTTCACTCTCGGAGCCTCGATCGTATGGGGCATATATCTTGCGTGCTTCTCTGTGGCTGGGCTTCTACAGTTGCTCAGCTGTGCGTCCACTGTCGGTGTCCTGGACCAGTCCCTTCGATGTAAAGATATATCTGCACACGACGCGTCTTTTTCAACGCGCAACGGTTTAGCGAAACCGAGATTCCGCGAAATTGGCCTCCCACGTGTGGCGCGCGAAACCAGTGACGTATTGATTCACGACGAGAATTTCGCCGAGCCTTGTCGTCTGCACCGGGAATATCAAGCGTTTCGCATCAAAATTATACGAAGTATGCACAGCGTGAAGAGACAATCTGCCTTATTAATACCACTCGATAAATTTCGTCGGATTCGGCTACTGATTTACTAGGCCCACCAAACTGGAAAAGACCGGAACGCCAAAGAACAGGGGATGACCTCGAAGGATTCGAACATCTTTGCACCGCTAAAGATCAATTATACGGTTTTATACCCAGTCATCAGTTTATATGCAGTGCTTGATGATGATTCGGATGATATAAGTGCAATTTATTCTTTATATTACTTCGCGCTATTATTGAAACGTTTGACTTTATCTAAACCTTAGTGGACGTAAGGCATGCACTTTCTAATTACCTTCGGCCTATCAATAACAAAATTTACACGAAAACGTTCAACAAACATTTTTGATTACTTCGAGGACTTATTGACAAAAATATAACTTGGCACAAGCTCATTTTCTGATTACTTTTATGAGATTTTCATTGCTCGGTCGATTACTTTTAAATGTTTTTGACAAATGCGAATACATAAAAGTTCATTTAACATTTGAATTACTCCTTTGATTGCTTCGCGTTGCTATTCACCTAATTGACCTTAAATTAACTAAATGAACTGTGTGATTACTTATATCTTTCCCCAATGTGTCAGGCACACAATTGAGTTTATATCAGCATTATTGATATCGTGATTACTTTGAATAACTAGTGACCTATTTGACTTTATATTGGTATAATTGACATAATCCTCAGTCTAATTCTTACTTTGAGCTGTTATACAACCGAGTGATTTGTTCTCAGCTCAGTTACCATTATGATCATTCTTCTTATTACTTCAACTTACTATTGACCCAGTAGATATTGATCTTGGCCTAATTGACATCATGATTACTCTTGACATTTCTTTGAGAAAATAATAGACACATTTATTATGAACACGAGTAACATTATGACTTCCTATTTTGCTTACTTTGAGTTACTATATTGACCCAAATCGGCTTCAGTTTACCCTAACTGACATCTTGATGGATTAATTTTTTTAGCTAATATTCAACCGATTCATTTTTATGAGCTTAATTGAGTTTATGTCCTCTGTCTTACGGCACGTTATGTTGGCCAGACAGGTCGCTGTCTTTTAATGACAGGCTAAGGGAACATGCTTACAACGTCTCTTCGATGATTTCGGGTCACCTTGGTATACACTGCCGTGACTGTAGATGCCAGCCCTCAGTTCCAACAGTGCGAGGTTGTTAAGCGTCACCGGGACCAGCTGACACGCGAAATTCTGGAGGCTTTAGAAATAGAATGATTGGGTGCCATGTGTGTCAGCAGTCCTTCTGTTGCCTTATCAAGAAAAGAGATTAATTTTCTGGCCTCTTGATTAGCTTGGTTTTTAGCGCACGCGTGGCCTCTGTATGTTTTTTTAGAGGTGATACTTCATTTTTTTTGTGCTTTTGTTTTGTGTTTTTTAGGCTGATTTTCTTCTTCCTTTTTGTTCTCAACTGTGCGTGTATATATTGCACCGTTCCGTCCAATAAAAATTTAGTTGCGAGTCAGTGCTCTGTTTGTGTCCTCCTTCATCCAGTCCGTCGTTTTTTGCGCTGTTTTAACCTTTTTACAGTGTGTCACACCAACTCGCCCAGGCCCTCAACTTTAGTAGTGTGATTACTTCAAATTACTATTAACTCAATAATCTTTAATCAGCCTAATTCATATATTGCCTACCCTTCATTGCTTCGAATGATTATAACAATTGAACTTTATGAGCTCCAATTCACATTAATCTTACTACCTTTGAATACTGCGAGTTACTTTTTTACCTTTTTTTCTCGTTACTTTGAGGTAATATTCATCGAATTGATTTATTGTAGCTTAATTCACATTATGATTACCCTTTTGATTACTCTGAGTTACTATTGACCCAGTGAACTCTAATTCGACCATAATCGACAGTTTTGTGACTCTAAATTTGAGCTGAATGTTGCATTATTAATACTACTTTGATTACTTAGAGTTACTTTTGACACAATTGACTTTAATTCCGGTTTATTAGCACTTTGATGAATGATTCTTTTGACCACTTCGCTAACTCAACCAATTAATTTATTATGGGCATAATTGACATTATGGGTTACTCTGGATCACTTTGGGTTTCATTGACACGATTGACTTTACTTGGGCTTGTTTGACAATTAGGCGGCTATTGTTGATTACTTGGGTTATTACACCACCAATTGATCTATTATGAGCTTAAACATAAACTATTACTATTTTGATTACTTCACCTTACTTTTGACACAAGGGACTAAGCTCGGCCTAATAGAGATTTGTATTACTCTTTTATTACTTTCAGATAATATTCAACTCAAATGATTTATTATGACCTCAATTGATATTGTGATTACTCATTAGATTACTTTGAGTTACTTTTGACCTAATAAATTTTAATTGGGCTCTAATTACTGACATTTTGGTGACTCTCGGGATCACTTCGAGTATACCAAAAGATGATCTATTATGAGCTCAATTAACATTATTAGTACTCTTGATTGCTTCGAGTTATTTTTGACCAATACACTTTAATTCGGCCTAATTGACATGGCGAAGGCCATTAATTTAATTTGAGCTAATATTCAACCAATTGAATTATGAGCCTAAATAACATTATAATTACTCTTGATTACTTTGAGTTACTATTGACCCAATGGACTTTATTTAGTTTTAATTGACACTTTGAGTGAATTTTGAATATTTCGTTATGATTATTTCGCCAATTAATCTATCATGAGCTCGATCCACACCATTATTGCTCTTTTCATTACTTCGAGTTAGTTTTGACACAATGGACTTTAATTCGGCCTAATTGACATTTCGATGACTCTTCTGATTAGTATGAGGCAGTATTCAACCAAAATGTTTATCATGATCTGACTTGACATTATGATTACTCTTTTGATTACTTTGAGTTACTATTGACCCAATGGACTTTAATTTGACCTAATTGATATTTTATGACTTTCTTGATTACTTCGAGCTATTACATAAGCTATTGACTTAGGTTGAGCTCAGTTCACATCATTATTACTGTTGATTACTGCGAGTTATTTTAGACCCACTGAACTTCATTTCGGCCTCATTCACATAGCAATAGCTCTTTTTAACTACTTTGAGCTAATACTCAATCATAATAATCAATTGGTTGAATATTCACTCAAATAAATCAAGAGGCATCCCAATGTCAATTAGGCCGATTTAAAGTCTATTGGGTCAATAGTAACTCGAAGTAACAAAAGAGTAATATCAGTGTGATTTAGGTTCATAATAGATCAATCGGTGATATAGTAACTCGAAGTAATCAAGAGAGTCACCAAAATTGCAATTATGCCGATTTAAAAGCTTTTGGGTCAATAGTAACTCAAAGTAATAAAAAGTGTAATAATAATGTCAACTAGCCTCACAGTAAATCAATTAGTTGAATATTAACACAAAGTAATCAAAAGAGTCATCACAATGTCACGTAGGCTGCAAGTCCATTGGGTAAAAAATAACTCGAAGTAGTCAAAAGAGCAATACTACTGTAAATTCCACTCATAACAGATCAATTGGTGGTGTAAATGGACGTAATCAAAATAGTCACTAAGATGTATATCGGGCCAAATTAAAGTTCATTGGGTCAATAGCAACTAAAAGTAAGCAAAAAGTAATCATAATATCAATCGTGCTCATAATAAATAACTTGGTTAAATATTAGCTCAAAGTAATAAAAGAGTCATCATAATGCCAATTAGGCCGAATTAAAGTCTACTGGTCAAAAGTAACTCGAAGTAGTCAAAAGAGCAATAATAATGTGAATTGAGCTCATAATATATCAACTGGTTCATAATAACTCGAAGTAATCAAGAGACACCACAATGTCAATTGATATGACATAAAGTCTATTGAGTAAATAGTAACTCGAAGTAATCAAACTACTAATCATAACATCAATTAAGCTCATAACAAATGAATTGGTTGAATATTAGCTCAAGTAGTAAGTCATAAGATGTCAATTAGGACGAATTAAAGTCCATTGGGTCAATAGTAACTCGAAGCAATCAAAAGAGTAATCATAATGTGACTCGTGCTCATAATAAATCAGTTAGTCTATTATTTGCTCAAAGTAATGTCAAGAGTAATCATGATGTCAATTAGGCCGAATCAAACTCCATTGGGTCAATAGTAGGTCGAAGTAATCAAAAGAGTGATCATAATGGTAACTGAGCTGAGAATAAATCACTTGGTTGTATAAAAGCTCAAAGTAATAATGAGAGTGAGGATTATGTCAATTAGACCAATATAAAGTCAAATGGGTCACTAGTTACTCAAAGTAATCAAGATGTCAATAATGCTGATATAAACTCAGTTGTGTGACTAATATATCGCGGAAAGATAAAAAGTAACCACTAAGTTAACTGAGTTAATTTAAAGATCAATTGGGTGAATAGTAACACGGATTAATCAAAGGAGTAATCCAAATCTTAGCTGAACTTATATGAAGTCGCCTTTGTCAATAATAATTCAAAGTAATCGACTGAGTAACGAAAATGTTTGCTTCTATAAAGTTGTTTGTCTCAATAATAGCTATATAACCAAAAAGTAATCAGAATGTCAAATGAGCTTCTACGAAGTTATATTTTTGTCAATAATTGCTCGAAGTAATCGAGAAGTAATAAAAATGTTTGTTGAACTTTTATTACGTAAATTGTGTTATTAATAGGTCGAAGTAATTAGAAGTAGAAAGCCATTTTAAGTCAGCGGTGTCAATAATAGCGAGAAGTAATCAAAAGAGTAATCACAAATTGCAATTGTACTTATATCATCTGAACTGTATCAATAATAAGTCGAAGTAATGAGAAAGAGTAAACAAAACGTCAATTCAGCTAAAATAAAGTCGAGTGCGCCACTAATAACTCGAGGTTACCAAAAGAGTAATCAACAATGTCAATCGTGCGACTAGTAACTCCAAGTGATCGAAATAGTGATCAAAATATCAGTAGTCCTCAACAAAATCTAATTGTATAAACAATTGTACTCTAATTTATCAAAAGTGTAAGCGAAACACGACCACTGAAGACAAAAACGTGCATGTCATATATTGTGGATTAAATTGACTGACCCGGGATTAAATTGGGTAGCGCTGGGATTAAATTGAATGGCGCTTGAATTAAATTGAATGGCACTTGGATTAAATTGACCACCATTTGGATTAAAATGAGCGGGAACACCTAGATTCGTTATCAAGATTAACTATGCAGGCGATGTTGGCTCACGACTATTTAAGGTAAATACGCATGAAAGACAAAGACGGAGAGAAAAACAGCTAACAACCGAGAACTTTCATTAAAGGAAAAAAAAAAACGGTTCAAGCAAAAGGTTTACAAAAAAGCTAAATAAACTGTAAATAGTGATGTCAGTGTTAACACGTGTCAATAAAAGAAACCTTTTTACAAGTTGGTAGGGTAACGAGATGGATGCTCAGTGCATTTTCTCTTGTCAGTGACTCTGTTCAACGAAGCTCTATCGTGAAAAAAATTATGGAAAAAGAAGTAGTTATATTTCTAATTTTGATTTTGGGTCATTCTCCCGAAAAGTTAAACATCGGTGTAATTGATCTACGGCTAAAATAATTGTTACCTGTGATAATTTTTTTTTTAAATTTATAGTTAAGACAACATGATACTGTAGGTTCACAAAAACTAATATTTTGGATTATTTTTCAGTCGGCATATATCATGAGTACGTTGATTTTGGAAAGCCTCATATGGGTAACTACTGCAATTAGGCTGCATCTGTTAACAATCACACAGAGGTTTCAAACACGGAGAAATATCTCAGTCAACGTTTATGAAGTGACAGTGGGTCATTCAGCCACCGAGTGTTACCAATATTTATGTTTTTATAATTAATAACAAAAAACGGCTGTAACCGACTGAAATGTCAGTGGTGTAACGAAGATATGAATTAATATAAACAGTTCTGTCAGGCATTCAATAGTAACCCCATGTACACTTTTGAGCACCCTTTCCCGACGGCCTTACCAAACGCAATGTTCCCGCTTTAAAAGTTTAGGTCTTCTAAGCCAAAGACTAAGTACAAACAATTGCGTACCTTTTCAACGTGTCGGTGGTGCCACGCATAATTTGTCATAATTTCTTAAATGTATTGACGAAAAACTCGGCCGTTCCTCTGATAAAGAAGGAAAAGCAGCGGATCTGTAGCTTCTGTTCTCGGCGGTGGCTTCCAGGCGAGCGATCAGGGGGCTTTGTTCCACAAGCGTTTCGTTTCTCCAAAAAGAAACGGAAGTGACGATATTGCGTCTGATTGGTTAGAAGCTCAAATGACGAAAGAAGCAGCTTCCGTCATTTGAGTTTCTAACCAATCAGACGCGATATCGTCACTTTCGTCACTTCCGTTTTTTTCTTTTTAGGAGAAACGAAACATTTGTCGAACATTTGTCGAACGAAACATTTGGCGAAAAAAGCAGGGGTGTGCACCCCTGCTTTTTTCTGACAAAGGAATCTGAAGCGCTCGACGCAGTGAAACTTTAGGCCAGGAGTTGCACAACATACGGCCCGCGGCCCGGCTCAGCGCAGAAAGTCGCTTACTATGCCATTCAATCCACCGAGCGCCCACTCCGCTTGGCAAGCAGCAGTGAAACCCTTTGACCTACTTTTTTCAGTTTTTGGCGAAGGAACTACGATTTCTCAGTGCAAATTTTCCCTCTCCACTAATCCCGCTGACAAAAAAAACAAAAAAAAAACGTGTGCAGCCGTTTCTGTCCTTGGTGTGGTTCTGTCTCAACATGGCTGTACACGGAACGCGAAAACTTCTTGCTCTATCTCCACAGATCCCCTTCCTTCTTTCACCACGGAGGCTATCAACCCTCTCCCTTCCTCTTCGAATAGTCAGAGGTTGCATCGTCGGATCGGAGAACTCCGATACGACGATGCAACTGCAGCTCATCGACCTCCAGTATCCACCAGCGCTGAAGACTATGCATCGCGAATCTCAGCTGCATGAGTTCTACAAAAACCTAGACAAGAAAAAGTGCGGAAACCTGGTGGACCACGCCTTGAGACTGTCGTCACTTTTCGGGAGCACGTATGCTTGTGTGAGCAGACCTTCTCACTGATGACTCTCAACAAGAACCGCCTTCGATCTGCCATAACGGATATGACATTGCGAGATGTGCTAAAGACGGCAACGAGCGCGATGACACCTGATATCGGAAGCCTGACCGCAGCCAAAAAAATGTGACAAATCGCATTAGGTGCGGCCCCGCACAGATTTCAATAAACGTAATTTTGGCCCGCCTAATTTTTTAGTTGTGCACCCCTACTTCAGGCGATAGCGGCCTTCGCGGCAGTTGCGGAACCATGTCGCGCTGCTGCACACGTCGCCGTCGCTCATAGAAGATGACACCGAACTCTGGACAGCTAGCGCCATCTATGAGCGACGGCGGCAACCAGCCAGTTTCGGTTTCGTTTGCTGGTGGACGCGTTTCCCGGTGTCGTCGTTTCTTTGCTGGTGGACGCGATCTTGGGAAACTAGCCCTTAGGGAGCTCCGCTGTAAGAACAAGGAGCATTGACAAACCAATTTACTCGTGGAAATGGAGCGTGCTGGTTGCTACGGTGTTTGAGGAGAATAACATAAAAGACGAAAACAGGACGACACGTTTCTCCAACTCCAACTCCAATTCTTCACCGTTTTAAGACTATTCAATTCAAGCGATGAGTTTTTTTTAAGTTTTAATTTGCTTGAAATCTCAGTCGTACGTGTCACGGGTCAGCCGTGTCGCGAGTCACTCGGATGGATCGGTGGACCCGGCCGACAGCGCACGCGACCACTGCTAGTTTTAAACGACGTAGTTCTGTGCGCGCTCGGAATCTATATAAGCAATGTTATACCCGTGCAACACGGGCAACTCGAATGCCATTTACAACGAATGGCATTTGTGTGATCGGCGAATCAGCTCGCAATCTGTCGCGCGTGGAACGCGCCACGCTCGGAGTGTCGCGCGCTGATTGGCCGATCGTTCAAATGTCATTCGTTGTAAATGGCATTCGAGCTGCCCGTGTGGCACGGGTATTATATGAGAACGGTAAGTGCTAACTGCCTTTTAAAGTGCACTATAAGATACGAGAGCTGTAAAGGATGGTGTAAACTCTTAAGCATTGACATTGATCGGCACGATGGCCGTGCATCAACTGGAGACATGCCCTGTGAGCTTTTCTACCGGGACGTAAGCTGCTTTGGCAAGTTCCCAACTTTTTGCTTCTGTAGCTGCAAAGCATATATGGTAAAAGTCTGAGTATCATTCATCATTAACGTGAATAAAACGCCACACACGTGCGCTGAGCACAAAATCAATTTTTTGTTCCTTTTTTTTCTTCTAACTGTCCTGTTTTATTTAAATAATTTTCAGCATCCTTCTGCGAGATCGACCTTTCAGCTTTCAACTTCAGAGACAGTCTTTTTTTAATGAGAACCACCGAGTGCAATAACTCACTTCCTCCCCGCCGCCCGCTTCCACGAAAAGAAAAAAAAAAAGAAAAAATAAGAAGAGAAAGAAAAATGGAACGCCGCAGTGCTTCATAGAGATATGAAAAAAAATCTATATTTTTTGGGGGTTATAATATGTTTTTGTAAAGATACAAAATTGTTGAACAGAACGTGCATGTGTTAATGACAAATAAAACCATATTGTTCTTTAATTTAAATTTTCTTGTCTTCCCGACACAACAGTTGGTACTTTTTATTTTTTATTTCTTTGCGAAGTGGCAGCTTTTATCAAAATACTTCTTCGCCTGGATACAAAAACTAACTGTATGAATTAAGAGCGTGCTACTACAAATGTAAATCTCTAAAAAAATATAAATATTTATGTTGTGATAAGCACGAGAAAAAAAAATTAAGATAGCCATTTTCCTTTTAGTGGGATACATGGAAGCTCGGCCATGTTTTCTATCAAGATTGAAAATGATTCACTTAATAATCAACAAAATATTAAAAACTAAAATCAATGTCGCAAGGTAATATTTTCTTGGACCCAAACATTAATAAGGCTTGTGTGAATGACACTTTTGCAATTAGTCCGGCTAAAAAAGTAATCAAATTACAGCTACAATTACCTTTAGTCCGAAGAGAAATGTGCAAAATACTAGCAAACATGTTTTGAAGTGCAAATACAAAATACCTCGACAAAATTGTATTTAATTACAAATCAGTTACACTGTCTTAAAGCATTTCAATACAGTATACAGATACAACGAGAGTGTTTGATAATCTTCAAATACTTACAAATTTATTACATTTTATAGGCTGACATCCTAGACTTAAATTCAATAAGTAAAGAAACAAGACCGTGAACATACATACTAATTAATAACCAAGTGCTTAAAAAATGTTGCGAGCTCTAAACATAAATTTAGTTTGTCATAACTTGATAGGCGGGTACAACATCAGGAAAAACAATGTATTCAGTGTGACGTTAATTTCAAAGGCTGAGTTGATGCATCAAAGCTTTTTCAAACAATACGTCGTTAATGCAACGTGCTTCAACAATTCAATCACTCAACCAAAAGCCAATATTTGCACTCATGCGTTCATTCCTCGTTCTATTCTTTTTTTTTTTTCTCTGCGAAGTTTATTATGCGCAAAGTATGGACGAGGAAAAATGTACTAATAATATTTCGCTTGTAACGTTCCCAACATAAATCAATAGAAAACAAAGTAAGTAATCCTGAATGCCAGCATTTTTTTTTCTCTTCTTGCGTTTTGGTTTGATGGCATACACGGTATATGCGCCCGCCTTATTAGTTTGGAGCGCCTTTGTGTCGTTGTATTTTCAGTGCCAATTAAATTGCTCAACTGAACCGAAAGCCTCGGGCGCATACTTTTATTTATTTATTTTAGTTAAAACAAATAGTTGCGACTAAAATACGCGTCAGCGATATTCCGCAATCGTTAACGACTGTTATTACTGGGCTGACAGTTCACTCATAATGCAGATATAATATAAACCAAGTATTAGACTGTACACATGACCTGCAGGTGCTTATTGCGGTTTCCTATTTCCACCGATGCATAAATGACGGAAAATTCTAAACGAACACTTTGCAATGAAACATACAAAATGAATCAGGCTTTACATGATCGAGATGCCAGCCATTCGTAGACTTAAGTTTTTGCTCAGTATTCGGAGTAGCAGCACTGATTCTCGAAAATGCCTTAGGTCATAACTAGGGTTCCGCGTTTTGCGGTATCTATTTTTCTTTAGATTCGAGGGTTATTTATCGGTGTTTATTTTCTCTCTTGGAATCGGTGTTTTTCGGTGTTTATTTTAATGCTGGAAAGAAATCGGTGATTATCGGGGCTTGTGTTGCGAAGCGACTGCATAATTACTAGAAAAACCACGGCACACCTCACATTACACACGTTCATTGGACACACACCAAACACGTCACATAATGCACATACATATGGAAATAACTGAAAGCGTGACGCTTTCAGAAGCATGTTATCAAAACTGAAACTTATTGAAAAAAATTGACATGTACATTGTCAGAGATTTCTCAGTCATCGGAGCACGTTCCTTGCGGCTGAGGAAACACAGTCAGAAAACGCAAGCTCCACGTTCGCGCTTGAAACGGGGATGGCAAGAAAATCAAAAGAAGCACAGGGGCGAAGCTCCTTAGGGGCTAGCCATGTCCGTATGTCCGTCCGCCGTAGGCCGGCGTCGGGTGCTCGTGCTCCTGCTCGTGAGATCACGTGCTCACGAGCATGTGAGCACATGCTCACGTGCTCGTGTGAGGGCAAAACGAAATTTTTGTTGAAAAAAAAAAAAGATTAAAAAAATTATGAAAAAAGAAAAGAAAGAAAAAAAAAAAGAGTCGGGGGGTTCACGAGATGCCATCCCATCTGTCTGCTTAAAAAAAGAAAAGAGGAAGAAAACCACACGATTCTCCTACTGCCATGAATGAAAAGCTTCCGAAAAGCTTGAGGCCCCTGTATAGAAAAGCTCGGCATGCAGCGCCTCAGCGTCTACGTAGACAGCAAGCTGCTCCGGAGACCAGGGCGCGAGAAGCTGCTGCACAGCGTCAGAAACGCCAAGCGGACCCGGAGTTGAGAGCTGTGGAAGCGGCGGCAAAGCGCCAACGCCGACAGCAAGCAGCAATACCTATGACCAAAATCAGTATCATCAGCACCACCCGAGCTTCGCCCCAATCAACATCATTCACCACGTGGAGATGCGGTCATTTTTGGACTGGCCATTCCCTTGCTGTGCGCTCTCCAGAAGCTGCCAATGCATTGCCCTATTGCCCTCCCCCCTTCCCCGCCCCTCTTCGCCTTTCCTCCTTTCTACCATATACCAGGAAGGAAACCCATGCCTGGACAAAAGACTTGAAAACCGTTGTGCTAAAAAAGATAAGGGAAGGGAACGGGGCAATAAACATGGTTTCAAAAGAAAGGGACGACTCCAAGGACAGTTCAGTGGGGCTGTGTTCCGGGTCAACGAGAAAAGAAAGCTGGGCTAGAAAATTCTTTCAGCAAAGCTGCCATTTTTTTCCGCAGCTTGAATTCGGTGTTTTCCGGTTTTTAGCAATTCAGGAAAAAAACAAAAACGCCTTGGGGGTTAATTTATCGGTATTTAAGAGTATATACCGAAAACACGGAACCCTAGTCATAACCAATAGACCTATTGCAGTATTACCCAAGCATCAAGGAGAATGCAGGGATTGGTGTTCCACGCGCCACACGCGCGCCTTCCCCGTATAAAAGATTCGAAGTAAATGACTAAAATAAAGCGCTGACGAACGCGCGTGCAAGATGCCATTTGTTTTAGGTATCTGCTTTAGAAAAGTTGCTACTGCTGAGGCCAGCGCGTGCGGCGCGGTGGAACACCAATCCCTGCATTCTCCTTGATGCTTGGGTAATATAGCAAATGGTCTATAATTTTTGTTTCCTCGCAAAGCCATCCAACATTGGGCGCGTTCAGTAGCGGCTCCCGGGGTCGAGGAGCTCGCGCTCCTTCCATTAGACAAACGACTCACCCGTAGCACGGTACTAACCGCGAGTAAAGCGCGAAGCACATGTACGACGAAACCGTCCGAGCCGCCGTCCGACCGCGCAATACGACGGTCGGAGGCGACGGGCTGTCACGACGCGCTCCGGTGCTACGAAAACCCGCTCCCCCAAGGCTTCATTCCAAGCGACTAGCTCGCGCTTTTCGCACGCGCGGCTAACAATGGTCCATACTAGGTGAGACGAAGTATAGACGGCAAAGAACGACTTCGGATGTACGTTACTCCGGAGTAAAGGAGTCGCGCTCGCGTGCGACTCCTTTACGACTTCTTGAGACGGTGCGCGAGGAGTGTGAGGTGCGCGGTATGGCCTATTTCCGGATCCCTAACAAAGCTCGGTGCTAAAGAAGAAAAAGAAAAAATGGCGGGATAAGCTGCGTTGGTTTTGGCGCGGGTCTGCGGTTTGTTCGCTTTTGTCAATAAAAAGTGCTGAGGTAAGACGAATAACGCCTTCGAATTTCTTTTCCAGTTCAGGCTCTCTTAGGAAAATGCATTGGAGCGTATTTTGTTTGTTTCAGATATGCTATACAACGTAAACGTTTCTTTGACGCCGTGTTTTGATCGCCGTTTCACGGAAACTCTGTTTCCGTGCTGAACAGAGCAAGGCAGTGTATGAACCAGGCACGTAGCCAGGGGGGGGGGGGTGGGCAATAGGGCCTCGCGCCCCCCCCCCCCGAAATCTTCCATTTTGCTGGGACCTCCTCTCCCCCCCCCCCCTCATACAGCATTTTGTCATGGGCGGCCCCCCCCCCCCCCCCCCCCCCCCCCGAAACCAAATTCCTGGCTACGTGGCCTGGTATGAACGCGACTTTGGTGGCCGGTTGGACACTCACGCGGAGCATGATCCCGATTAATGTTTCGCTTGCGTAGCTAAATCAGAGTGTATGAGAGTAGCAAAACGCTGGCTGACGCTCGCTTCGGCCGACAAACCTTTGATCGTCGAGCCCGGCCGAACTTCCCGTGTGTATACGAATACACTTTAGGGAAGTTCGTAACGAAGGGCAGAACAAACGTATGGCCGTATGAAAGTTTCGTAACCGGCAGCGTAGATTCGCCGAGCTCCATATTCGCAACTTTCACGACCTATAGGGAGCGCACTGGTGCCTATCAAAATGGCTGTCATCTGGATGATCGTCGTAGAACAGCAGTGCGAGGCTGGATCTGCAAGGCGTGAGTAATTCTAGATTTTGGTATATACCGGCAATATTAGAGACCTTAGTTTATTTTTCACGTCAGAGAGGTGGTGGCAAGCACCTTTATTGTGAAGCCGATCATCCAGGAGCTAGGAGCGCGATTCTCACACCGCGGTACCACCATCGCTGAAAGTTGCGA
>JAZHYW010053029.1:0-30481 GCA_037355805.1 Ixodes ricinus | reverse complement strand
CGGGTTGAGCAATACGTATCTTTGCCAAACATGGTAAACTTCGTTCAGTTACGTATTGCTGCTCCAAGGATGTCCAGTCCGCTGGGGGAGGGACGCGCGCCTTCTATACTCCGTTTTCACTTCGTGGTGGACCGCAGAGGGACTCTAAGGACCATCGAAGCCAGCCCAATGAGTATCACCTGACCTTCGGGAAAGACGCGGCGACGTGAGTAGTCACGTGACAAGTTCACAACGCCGGATTGGCTGGACGGCTCGTACCTTCCGCTGAGGTTCATCGCAAGGTGCATGCCAAGTCCAGGCGGCCGAGTCGAGTGCCGCGAGGCGCCGAGCACGCCCGACTGCCCCTGTCGAAGAGGACGCGGCGCCCGCTTCGTCAAGCGCCGTTCTTTTACAATCGCCGGATAGGAGCGGACGACCCCGGTTACCGCGTAATGGGGCCCCCTCCCAGAACTAGACCGTGTTGAAATGGTAATGCCGAGCTAAACGCCCCCGATATCTTACTTCCAAATGTCGCGTTGCAGCGCCGGTTCACCTCGAAACAGCCGACACGCGTTGTAGTGTGCGTTCGTGCGCTCGTGAGTAACATAACGAATCGTCAAAAGCATGAAAGGGCGCTCTCGTAAATCGGTAAAATGTAGTCACTGCGAGGGTTAGAACGGTAGTGCGTCTCTCTCGGACGCCCGAAGCTCAACAGACGCCGAAGTGTTTATCGAAGGTAGAAAGGCTGCGATGGAGGCGGCACAACCGAAGCTCCTCTCTGCCGTTCGCATCCTTTCGGTAAATATAGAAGGACGAACATCAGACGAAATGATGTAGGAACTGCTGTCTGGACGGCGGGTCATCACAACTGTCCGGTGCCGTCCGTTTATGGCCAGGTGTTGATTATCCTCACGTGCACTTCACCGTCAGGATGCACCCTCCCATCTAGGTAAGATTCTCAACAGAGGCACTGAAGTGAACCCGTCGTTTTGACAAACCGTGTATTAGCTAACTTTGGTTGCAAGCAGCGCTCCGTGGTGTTTGTCGTCCTTTAACGTGACCGTCGTGTTTTTAACGCTTTAGTCCTATACATGGACAAAATGCTTCGTTTTCGGTACGTGTGCAATAGTGAAATCAGCCTAGGAGAGAAGTTGTCATGACAAACAGAGTGCCTCGCTTATGTAGAAGACGAAGTCATACAAGTTGGTGGTAAAGCAGACCTTGTGCGAGCGCGGAAATCGGTAGTGATCCGAACGTGGCCGTCCCTTCCCAATCGGTGATTTGCAATCAGATCTACCGGTCTCACCAGTGACCACACGGGGCGAGGAACGAGGTTATCACGACGACAGAACAAATGGAAATGTAAGTTGTCGCTCCGGGAATGTCAAGGTGAGCGTCAGACTGAAACAAAAGAGTAACGATATACGCACGACGCGAAACTTGTTGTGTCTCGTAAAACGAATTGTCAAAACGAGTATCTGAAGCTGTAGCGTAGCTTTGAGGAAACCTAGAGGTCGTGGGCGCACCTACAAGGCGCTTCCTTCGATGTGTTGTTAATATTTGTCAACTCAGTATGAATACATTCCGAGTTGAACTGGTCACTAAGGTAGAGGACTTAACGTAACACGTTGGAAATGCGGAAACATGCATTTGTCTGGATATCTTGCCTCAGGAATTAGCGCAGAACCGCGAGATACAATTCATGACGACCGGGAGGCTATGGCAGTTTCTGAGTTTGGTCCAGAAAGAGGTACTATACATACAACCATGCAGCATTCGATTCTCAACGTTTCGATCTTCGGGTGGAGTAAACAGGCCTGAGATTGTTAGCCTCTAAAGGCACAAACAGCACGCAAAAAGAAAAACAAGGAAAAAGCATAACTGCACACAGGACAAGCGCTGACTCTTAACTAAACCTGAATGTAAAAAAAAAAAAAAAAGAAAGAGAAAATTTAGCAGCACCGAAGATATTACGGGTTGGTGAATCAACACATTTCTAAAATGCAATCTCATTGCATTTGACCACCACGTGACGTGTTGTGCTGATTTTGGTATTTTTATTAAAGGACAATTCAGAGTCAGCGCTTCTCCTGTGTGCACATCTACTTTGTCCCTGGTGTTTGCGCGCTCTTTGCTCTTTTGTCGGTATCAACTAACTACCTCTAATTGTTAGCTTCACCGACAGATTTGATAGCGATAATTAAGTTTCGCACTTCTGAAGGACGACGAACACGGCAACCAGGACAAACAGCCTGTTGCACACTGATCAACCGGACGCTGTCGTCACCGCTGTGCACCTGCGGGTGGGCTGAAGACCAGTCAAACTGTAGGACAGCTGTTCTTCTCGCCTCCGCCATACTTACACTGTCGATACAGGTATTATAATTAGTACCGTAATCGAAGGCAGGACGCTCGCGCTGGGGGCAGGACAACCGCTGTTGTCATCCCGCCAGTGGACAACAGGCGCAGAGACCCGCGTTCGGCGGCGAAGCACTCACCCGGGGGCCGCGGGGTGGGGGAAGGTGTGCAGCCGTGGCTCCCACACATAGCGTCCCTCGTGCGTGCGCTGGTCGACGGGGATGGCGGCGTGCACGGCCGCGAACGCGCTGGGAAACTGCAGCGGCAGGCCTGCGGCCGCCAGGCGCGGCACGTCAGACATCGGGCGCACGCTGGGGCATCCTTCACGCGCACGACACAGCGGCCCGGCCACCACACGAGCACAGCACGGGACGGGACCCGAACGGCGGCGGCGGCTTCATCGCCGCCCGGTCGGCCGACGGCCGCCCGACGGCGCTTCGGCCGTCAAGTCCGACGCTGCGGCCTCCATGTCCGTAATCCTCTCGCGGCGTATCCGATCCTCGGGATGCAAAGCGTTCAGGGCTCCGACATCGCGGCCTCTGCCGCCGGCGCGCACGAATGAAGAAGACGACGGCAACGATCGCACGTGCACGCGCCACCGATCGGCAGCAGGGGTAAATGAAGACGCCAAGGCGTTTCGGCGCGATGACACACCGCGGGAACGAGTACGCTTCCCTCTCTCCCTCGTCTCCTCTCCGCTGCTCCCGCCTCCTCTCTGGGCACCTCCCCCTTGCAGCTGCTGTTTGGGTTGTTCTCCTCCTCCACCTCTTACGGCTCCCTCTCCCCCTCATGTCGGTTCTCTCCTCTCTCTTAGGAGGAGACCTCCTCCTCTCCACGCCGTGTATGACTTTTGGTATGACTCTATCCTCCGCCCGCCATGTTGTATTCTCCGCACCGTCTTCGAGGCCTTGCAGGCGCCTCGGGTCCTAGATGGAAGTAATTGCGACCTTTATGGATGAGCAATTCTGGGGACTCGGAAGAGTGGACGGAACACGCGCTCCAAAGACAGTCTGCGAACAGGTTCGAACGCAAGTCACCTCGAGATACGTGCTTCGAATGCCGCACGGGCAACGAGTTCAAGGGGAAACTGGGCACACGGCATTCGAACCACGGACTGATGTATGCAGACTGTCTTTTTGTATGGTGTATAAGCAGTGTGACCCCGGCTTTACGCTATTTTCGCCAATCTGATTTTGCTAAAAGTACATTTGTAAATTCTGTGCGATAAAAACCTACGCGTAGTTCGCAAAAAAAAAAAAAAAAGAAGAAGAAGAGGAATTATAATTTGAAGTTGTGATTTTCATGCGATTTTTGATTCGTACTTTCAGCATGTGCTCGAAACGTAAAGAAGAACAAGCTTCTTCGGTAGTAATCAAAACAGTTGATCCGGAGAGCAGGAACAACTACTCCACTCCGAATTTTAACACTAACAGGATAAAAAAGCAAGCAGGTGTTTCAGTTGTCCCGCCTCCAACACAGCATTCCTACCTTCATAACCGTTGGACATCTTGTCAGCTTCCAGCGTGCGCATATAGATGATGATGATGATGATGTAAACAAAGCACGACGCAAATCACCGAACGCGTGTTGTAGGCCGAGTAAAAAACAAAAGCGTCCGAGACTTTTAGTCGCATGAAGTTTTCTACTGTTGTAACAACGTCAAACAGAGTTGCGATTTGCACTGGAACTTAGCGACCTCACAGCCCGCGCGCATCCTTGTACAGAATGCAGCAAGGCGCCACCGGACTCTAGCGGTCATCCCGTCGTAGCGCAGCTGCTCCGAATAGCCGATGGAAACCTGTTCACCTTCACTTTGGGTTTCAAACAAACATAGCGCAACGTGATTAACACGTGATAAACAAAACCTACTCGCAAAGTCGTGTCTTGATGTCGGACGTTACGTGGGCGTTTCATCAGTTTGCAACGACACCTATCTTTTAGGCGCCACTTGCAGTTCTTATACTCATGACACAACGAAAGCCCGTACAGTTTGTACACTGCGCAGTATACTTACGAAATTTGGTCGTCGGAGAAAGAAAAAAAAAAGATACTGATGCGTACGCATTTTGTTATTGTCAACTGTTCGCCGTACACGACCTGGCGAGCAACGCAGGAAAGTAGCTCCGTAAAGCAATCATAATTCACGGTTGTGCCCGGTCTCTCAGTCGTTGCTGTCGTTCAAACTGTTGTGGGCCCAAGCGTGTGAACCATCCATGGAGTGCATACAAGGACCCTAATTCATCGCCTATGACACTTCGAGAAGAGCCGAGCTTTTCTCTGCCGCTGTTCTCGAGATAGAAACGAGCGTGTATAGATGCCAGGAGGCGGAGGACACATCATCGCGCAGGAGGGGCCCTCTCGTCGGCATGCATGCACGGCGCGGACGCCGCGGCCAAGGCTCATGCTCCACGACGCCGATGCAGTGCATCCACAAGCGGCGGCGCGCTGCGAGTGCGCCAGCCCCGTCCTCCTGCTCGGCCTCTCACGGCGTGCCGGTGAGTGGCCGGCAGAGCGGCGGTGTAATTAAGTTTTCACGGGGTTTTCGAGAAGGGGAGGGCGCCGATCGGCCAGCCTCAGCGGGGCCCTCGAGACGCTCGCTCGCCGCCTGTCAGAGCCACGATGGATCGCTGTGTGCATACGCAAGCCGGGCCATCCCGAGAGAGCCTCCCGCCGACGTAATTGAGCGCTGGGGTCCCCGGCGCGACCCGACCAGGAACTCGGCTCGCCGGCAGCAATGCAGTCCCACCAGCGTGTATGTATACTATACCCGAGCGAAGTGCGCGCATGTAGCCAATACCACCTACAGATGATAAGGCCAGCGCCTTTTGCCCTCCAAACGTCATCACTGGTGGTTCTCGCAGTCCGTGGCCTATAGCTCGCCGCCAAGGGCGTCTCTTTAGCGTCTCAGTACGAGCGCTGGTCTAGCGCACGCAGTGACGCCAAGACGCAGGCGTCTGCCTCTTTGCGGCGTATACTCTATGTTGAACTTGAGCGTGTTTACCGCTTCGGGTCGGAGATCCGCTAACAATGACGTCATTTGCAGGCCTTGTCTTCTGATATGGCATCGCGATGCCACCGTGCCTGCACGCGTGGCACGCGACGGCGCGAGCCACGTGTACACGGACACGAGTCTCCAGCGGGGCTTCTCCTGAAAACGCGGCAGTACCGGGAGGTCGACGAAGACGTGGGCGGAGAGGAGGCCGCCCTGCAGCTTGCGCCCTGGCATCTGCATCTGCCGGAGAAAGTCCGCTTCAAGGAAGGAACCGAGAGGGAAGGTTCGGCGTTCCTGCCGATCTTCTCCTTCTGAGTCCTTCTTGCGCGTTTTTCGGCTCGGTTCTTCGTGATCATGCAAAGAGGTGGGACTAATAGGGGGTCTATAACTGCTTGTAATGAGACGTCGCCTTCTTTGTGAGACTTTGGAAAGACTATGACGACGACGAAATGAGGAACGAGTGCGCTCTCTAACTCTTTCTAGTATTTTGCGCGGCATATTTGCCCCCGCGTCGCCTCCATGGTCGATGAAAGGGTATAAATGCGGTAGGTCCCTTACAAAAATTATCAGCCAGTTTCAATTCAGTTCCGAATGTATTCTTATAGAGTACATTAGAAAGTCAATTGAAAATCATCGATGATTTTTGAAGGGGAGAAGCGGTGCGCTTTTAGCGGAGATCGTTCTGCCTTTAGGCCGGTCCACACAGCACCGTCTGCTTATGTTACGTTATGTTACTGCCGTTTATGTCTGCTTAATGTCCAGACTCGACGGAACATCCGTGCTTCGTGTGAAGAATGGCAACCAGTGGAAGGAGTGGCCTGGCACGCGACATTCGAGGCCGGAATGCTCTGGTGACTTTTAACGTAAACGTAAGCAAACGCTCCTGGGTGAATGTATGTACCATTTTGATGGTGCCTCAGCTCCCGCGCAGCCAAAGTCCGCCGAACGACAACCAACACCTGCTGGGGACGGAGCATCTACCGGGTCTTATAGCCTGGCACCGACTAAAGCTGCAAAGCAAACTGTTTTAGTTTTTCTGTTGTGACTGTATGTTTCTATGGCCCTGGCTGTTGGGAAGTGACCAGAGTACAACAGAAGGTCGTGCGCTCGTTTTCGGAAAGCGCTGAATATTGACTTGTTCCAAAGCTGAACATGCATGTACATACGTCGCTTCGAGGCTGACCTGGCGTGCGGTATTTCAGTCTCCAATTCTTAGACTCTCTAAGTGAAAGTTCTTGTTCACGAGGACTAACAGAGAGCGGCAGTGTGACGGCACCCGCGAACTATCGTGAAATCAAAGCAGTTAAGTAAGTTACGAAGACGAAGTTGATGAAGTCCTAACCATCTTCAGTATTTTATAAAACAGTGCGCTAGTTTAGTTACCCGGACTCCAGCAGATGTCGATGTACCGGGACAGAGGACGACTGAAGCGAAACCTTAACAATTTCCAACACACCGGAAAGCGTTTCATTAACTACGTCTTTGGTGACTAATAAGAGTGTAACTAAGACAATAACAAAATAATCCTATCGTGAGAGCTACACAATAAAAAATTCTAACCGTGATTCAAACAAAAAACAAGAGAGAAACAAAACTATATGAAAAGGATCCATGTACCAGCAGTCGCGGTTTACAACTTTCGAAATTAATTTAAATCATTGCACCCGCGTTACGAATTAAGAGTCTTTCTGTCCTTGCGTCTACATAAATGGACCGCAGAGGATCAGTTTGGTCGAAATCAAAAACCTCTGTAATGAAACTGAATCTGCCGTAGCTTTATCTCTCGATTGAAAGCGCTTATCCTTGGCTTCTATGTTCCATTCGCCGAAGGACCTCCACCGGACCGAAGCATTTCCAGATCACCTTCCATCGTAAGAGATAGGCAGGGGGATCTCCGGCCCGGAAGAGCGCGCCTAAACGACGTGCGGCTATCACGCAGAAGAAAGGAGCTAATATTTCTAACAGAGGCGGAAAACGAAGAGGCGCGAGAGCCGGCCTTCGATTTCGAGGCTTATCACCTGACTGCCTCAGTCAGCGCGGCATGCACGCTGTTCCCTCGTCATTCCTACTTCGCAACAAGAAGCAAAAGCGAGCCAAACGAAAAAAGAAAGCAAAACCAAGAAAAAGAAGATCTTAACGGAGGACGCAATCAGTCATGGCGCTCGCCGAGAAACTGCGCGACATCCGACAAGTCGTACCTTATCAGGTGCGAGCGTGTGTCGGGCAGTCACATCACGTTGGCGCGGGGAATCATCCGCACTCGGCGATATCGTACCTGCGTAATGATCCGGCGGCGGGCCAACCGCCATCGAATCCCTGCGCGTTTCGGTTAGGAACATGGCTTGTACCCCCTCCCTTTCCGTTTCCTTTGTACGGCCGACTAATGATGACGGATCCGGCTCGGATTCGGGGCCAAGTTCGCCTCCTGCTCGTCCCTTTCGAGCGATGCTCCCAAGACGGATCGCGGCCCGGGAGCCACGATCGCGCGGCGCTCACGCAGTTTCCGCGAGATCGGTGGTGAAGGTGAGCGTCGCTCGGGTCGGACGAATAATCGGAAGCGAAAGTGCGCGCGCATGCGATCCTTTTTCACGGTCAGGCGTATCCCGTGTAGGTATACAGTCGGGCGAGTCGAGCCATCGTCGAATGAACGCGCTGGGCGCGTGTTGGGATCTTCTCGAGCGCCTGGACACTTCCGTTGGGTTGGAATGGTACAGTCGGGGACAAAGTCCCCAGGACATGCGAGCTGCGGCTGAAATAAAGTCTCTAGATAAGAGCTTCCTACAAGTAGCGACATTCTTTGAAGCGCCGACTGCGTGACGGTGCAGGTTTTAGGAAGCGAATGGCGGCGCACGGCAGAGGTTTGAACTGATGCCGCCATTTGCTTCCAGCGGAATGTGCTTGTCATTTGTATTGGTTGTCGTTACTTGGAAAGAAGTATCAAAGGACTTTAGGCTGAAACACATTGCTCTGCCATCTGCCGGCGGGTCGCCTGGTTTCGGAATCACACAAAGCGCATGCGCGTCCTACACTCTTAGTCCGGTAACGGCTAATGAAACGGCTACAGCCTAATTAGGCGTGACATACGGTGGATTTCGGCATGACAGGAGAGTGACCTGAAAGTAGCCATGACAGTCCAGCGTTTCCACGTCATCCTAGACCACTTAGGCGTTACAGCATCATTTATAGCCGTGACATTAAGAGCTCCTCACATCATTGGCGTTACAAGCTGTTTGTCACGCTGATAATGTAACGCCGATAGAACGAGTAACGGCTAAATTCAGAGCACAAAAATAATAAACATACAATTTCAAAGTTCGGGTCTCACCGGAGGCAGCGTGCGTCGGCAGTGCTACGAGCAAAACAAACCGACAAAGCGCCGGTCCCAGGGCTCCGAACACGGTTGACCTTGAAGGTCTGGTGCGAGAGCACTCGGTTTAACGACGGCTAACATGACGGAACGTGTTTAGAGGGACCTCTCCATTATACTTTTTCAGGGGAAGGAGGGGCGGGCGAGTCGGCGACTCGGCGATTTTGGACTAACCCACGGCCTCTTTTTTCGCCACGAGAAGGCGCGCAACGGAGTGTCGGACTCGGATGCGGTGCCTCGCCATTGTCTTTGTCTCCGAACTTACGGACCGGAAGGAAGAGTTGCGCTGCGATGTTCACGTCCGCGGACATTCGTGGCGTAGTGCGCGGCCATTGTGAATGTTGCGACTGTCAGGAGTTTATGAGAAAGACAGGTTGCCCCGGTGGAAGTGGGAACGTTGCATCTCCGTTCGGCCGGTGCTTATACTGTGGTCACCCACCTGCAAGCCATGGGCGTCTTGAGTTTTTAGGTGAGCGTTTGGCTGTTTTTAAAATAACAAATTGTGCTGAAACTAGCCGAAAACTTTGAACCTCGCTGGATTAATTTGAGGCTCCGCAACATCTGTCAGAAACTCCACCTTCTTCAGAAATAGAACGCCGTTTCCTGTTTGCATTCTGTTCACCCTTAAAGACCAAAGGCTTAAGCATCTCATAAATATAAAGAACGAAATTACCGTGATGTACCCCACTGTTACCACTAATCATGGAATCAAAACTTTTTTTTTAAACGTCCGCAATAAATTGTTGAAACAGTTATTCTCGTTTTCGACTCTTGTTTGTTTATTTCGGGTTGACATGCGCTTGTCGCATAAAGACTCTTTCTTATTTGTGCTCCAACCGCCATAAAAAAGAAAAAGCAATTCAAGAGACTGTGATGTCTTTTTGCTCAAGAAGCGCAAAGCACGCGAGGGATAATACTTAGTCATTTGTCCCTTTGCAGTTCGCATTTCGAATTCGAAAGCGTTTACCGACATTAGCATTTTTGAACAGAGACATCGAATGCCGTCTTCTTGCTTTTTTAGAAGAGGTATATACGCTCAACGGTATTTTTGATTGTAACACCAATTTTCATTACGCCCCATTGGCTATTGGCCGTTGCGAGGGGTCACATTTTTTACGTCAATTTAAGCCTAAAAGTGTCAGCCCCTTTAACGCCTAAACGGCGTCACAAAAAACACGTCAATATTGGCGTGACTTTTAGTAATGCAGATATCTGCGTGACATGTAACGCTGCGAGTAGCCGTTAAAAGTGCCACCTTTTCACGCCAAAATAGCCGTTACCGAACTAAAATTGTAACGCCTAAACGGCGCCGCAGAAGTCACGTCAATATTGCCGTGACTTTTGTAACGCCAATATCGGCGTGACATGTAACGCCGCGAGTAGCCGTTAAAAGAGGCACTTTTTCACGCCGAAATAGCCGTTACCGGACTAAGAGTGTACTCTGCCTGCAAACATGTATGTTTTCCCGCTCTTCTGCGGCACAGCGCCTAAAACTCGGAATTGGGCGCGTGGTACCGCCTCGGAGATAGCGCTGGTGGCTGACGAGCGTCTGCTACACATTTTGAAACTCGAGATACCGCCTGGGGCATTCGCCACATTTCGCCGTGTCAGCGCACCTTGCTTTCTAACCAATTCAGCTTATCGCTCAGTTGAGCTGCCGGGACTTCTTGCTTTATAGGTGCCATGTCACTAAGCGCTATCTCCGAGGCAGTAGCACGCGCCCGATTCCGAGTTTTAAGCGCGGTCCAAACCAAAGCTTCTTTTTGCGCGTGTAGGTCGGGCGGCTTGCGGATGTGACGTATTTCGTGACGTCGCGCCGGTTCTTTGCTTCTTCCGGGCGCGCACAAAAAGTTGGTCGATCTTAACTTATTCCTGAAAGCGCACGAAGACGCGTTGTGACGTAGTCGGACGCTCCTCTCTCCCGGCCAATCGGTGGAGGGCAAGCTAGTTCCGGCTCCGCGTTTCTTCGCCGTCTGGCCGGCGAGTCTGTCGCAGTTGCGCTTCACCGCCAGAGTGCGCTCGTGCCTGCGTGCGCGCGTGCGCGTTCGCCCGAAGCTGGCATCGTCCAAACCAGACCGCACGGTTCTGACTCAGAAAGCGCGCCCGGAAACAGCAAAAACGACGCGAAATGCGTCACATCCTTTCGCTCACGGCCTACAGCCGCAAAAAGAAGCGTTGGTTTGGACCGCGCTTTAGCGCCGCGCCGCAGAAGAGCGGGAAAGCGCGCATGTCGGCAGGCACAGTAGGACACGCGTGCACTTTTTTGTGATCTCGAAACCAGGCGACCCGCCGGCAGATGGCAGAGCAATGTGTTTCAGTCGCAGCTCGCGTGTCCTGGAGACTTTTGTCCCCGACTGTGCATCTCGGGAGGATTGTCCGGAAACACGTCGACCGTTGCCACTGCTCGCACATCCTACAAAAGAGATGGTGCTCGCAGACGTGACGAAGGAACTACCTGCCTACACCCCTTAAGCTTGTTTGTCTGCTTCGTAGATACGTGTGATTCGAACACGACTCCAGACAGTTTTCGTATGTCTGATGTGCCGGGACCGTTATATGTCGAGACCGGCTATAACGAAGTCGGTTATAACGAAATAGTGGCTACAGCGAAGCGATCACGATTTCCCATTCCCTTTTGCACTTCGTTAACCGAAGTCGGTTATAACGAAATAGCGGATATAGCGAAATGATTTCAGATTCCCGTTGACTTCGTTATAATCGATCTCGACAGTTGCATGGAAGGAACATGTCTCAGACAGTCTGTGCAGACTGTCTTTTGTACCATGTATTAGCACCGTGAGGGCGGCTTTAGGGCTGCGCTCGAGTCAGAAGGGTAACGTTGCACACGAAGACTTCTGGTGAGAACGAGATGAGACGAGCATACCATGGGCCGACTTCCTGACACGGTCGTCGAATGATCTAAAATCAGAGAGACGGAATCACACCATCCTCTACCCTAAGGCCGCCGTTAAAGAAAGAGGAAACCGGTGAGCCGACTCTCTTTCGGTCACACGTAAAGAAGCGATTCCTCAATGTGTAGCGCTTTCGTTGAGCGACCCTTCTGTGTGGCGGCCGATTTTCAGGAGCATGCAGTTGTTATGGTGCAACGGGAAGATCTGAGTGTACTGCATGGTCTATACCTTAAATTGGCACATTACTTCTGGGGCATTGAGGAGTAATGCCAAAGTAGTTTAATCATTTTTAAAACGTAAGTGTGATGTAATATAATTACATTTTGTAGGCTTTTAGGGAAAGTAATTTTGCCGTCTACGGCATTACGCGGTACTACGACTGTGTCGCGGACCTTGCAACGTGGGTTCTGCACCTTCAGCGTTGTTCGACCGATCTCGCAGCAAGTTTCATTACGCCACCGCTGTCATTGTGCATCGTGGAAACTGTACAGTCTTTCTGCTAGCGCGACAACCCCGCTGAGTGATGCGCGAGCAGAGCGGCACGAGCTGTCACGTGAACTGGCGCCTGCCTCCTGTGAGCTACAGTAATGGCGGCGTCACGCATGGGTGGTACACTTAGTGAGAAAGGTCGATTCCACGTATCTCCAAACTGTAGAGCGCCGTTCACACTCTTGCGACCGAGTACAACCGAGAGAGACCAGACCGGTTTTAGGACCGGATGCGCTATACAGCGGAGCTGGTCCTAAGAGATCGCAAGAGGCTTAAAAACCGGTTTGGTCTCTCTCGGTCGTACTCGGTCGTACTTGGTCGCAAGAGTGTGAACGGGCCTTAACGGCCTAACTGCCCGACACACTGCATCCCCTGATCCTCCTTCTCAGACTTGTACGTAATCCGCTACGACTAGAGAAATTCACGGTAATACGTTACATTCATCAGTAATTTTGTAAAGGTATAATAACATATTTTAGAAAGGAATTTAAAGTAATTTCCTTACTTATATACGTAAGGGAAGGACTGCAATCCGTTACATTTTCGTTTTCAATCGCGGGGAAAGCAGCGGGAATATGAAATACCAACAACAAAAATATCGTTTATTTTTCTTTTTTTTTGTAGTGGTAACTTTTACCGGAATTTCACTGTCATCTGCACATACAAAACCTAAGGCCTGGCGTTCTACAGCTCCTGAAAACTGAAAACCTTTCCTTTTATCGCCTAAAGCCTCGAATCGAATATTTTTATTTCGTGGCTTGGTTGTTTGCAAATCGCAGCTCGTCAGCTTGCTCGCCCATAGCGAAGGGGGACGCACACGCATACAAAGAACCGGACTCTCAGTGCAAACAAAATTAGGCAAACTCTCAAACTCAAAAAGTTTCCTTAAAAAAAAAAAAAAAACTTTAATGTGTTGGTGTACCGGATCTGTGCGCGCCTTTTCTCTTTGTCCCTCCACTCCTTTGCTTTCGATGACGCGAACAAGACACAAAACGATCGTCGACTGCGCGCCTTCCAAAAGACAGACAATTAACCATACCCTCCCCCGGTTATAGTGACTGCGACAGTTTGCATAATATCACAACAGGAGGGGACGCACAACACAGAAATAGATTGAAAAGGATATGACATTAACTGGCATGCTACTCAAAAGATATTAGAACACTTATCATTTCTGGGAGATACGAATGTTTATTTGATTTTGTGCTACGTTTCACCTTATCTTCTAAAAGCTTCAGGCTGCTTACATCCCTTTCACCCCTTCCTTGCGTTATGTTTTTTTGACGAAAATAATCCCTGGAAGGAGGGGGGGACAGGAAGGACAAAGGACAAACACAAAAATCCAGACTTAGCTATGGTGACTGGTGCGCGATCGACAAAATCCGCCTGGTCCGGGTATCGAACCCGGGACCTCTCCATTACAGGTGGAGCGCTCTACCAACTGAGCTTTTGAGGGGTTAGACGTCAGTAGAGCAAACGTGTTTTATCAGCTGCCACCAGTCGAACACCAACAAGGGATAACCTTGCGATGTAAGGTTATAATTATAATGCAATTAAATGCAAAGGTGCAAACGAGCTGGACACGCCATCGGTAATATCTGGCAACTTTCAGTGATGGTGGCACTGCCGTGCGAGCATCGCGCTCCCTATAGCTCCTGGATCATCGGCTTCTGAATGAAGGTGCTTGCTTACGCCTTCCAGATGTAGAAATATGAGGTTAATAAGACTCTTATGTAGTTCGTATTTGACAAAATTAGAATTACTGCTCTCGCTGTGGGGGACGTTGCCGCTGCCTCACTCGACATTTAGTTGAAGAACGCTGAGTCGTCGTACGGCCGGCCCGTGCTCTATGCCTTTTGGACGTCCTCAAGAAACGGTATGCACGGCATGCGTACGACTACTTTTCCGTTTTGATTGGCATTATATTTTTGTTTTCTGAGGGATCCTTTGATGTTTTTGCTGGTTATATATCAAAAAATCTCCATCCTCTTATTCACCGACGTCTCAGCCAAGGCTCGACGTGTGTTCAGAGCGAATGAAAGATTGATATAAAACATAATTTATAATTAAATTGTTGTGCAATTACCGCGTCTTGCTATTTTCCTATACCACCGTTTGGCGATATTTGCCAGCTAAAATATGTTTATATAATAAAACAAAATATTGCTTGATTTTATTCGAGGTTTAATTATCTGTATTACAAGTTTTATAGCTTTGCGATCATGACAGCATCGAACTCCGGCTTTAACAGCGAAGCTTTGCGCGTTCACCAGGGCAAGAAGCTGTTCCGATTTTCTCAAGAAGCACGCAGTGCAGTGCATCATACATTCGTGAGTGACTCAAGGGAAAGGATGTTCAGAGCGGCGGACGACACCTTCACTTAGAAACGAGGCAAGAGTCCGACGAGACGTTCGAGAGCCAGCTGTTGCTCAATGTAACAAAAGTGTGACTGGTGGCAACAGTAAACGCTTCCATAACACCCTTGTGTTTTGTTTCTTACTGTAGGGCAGTAAAAGGTAGAAATTAAAGCCTCCAAAGTAACGGATTGCATTTTGTGGTACCGGTTACTTACTTTTAGGGAAGAATGATTGTAGCTGTAATTAGTTACAATTTAGCCTCGTAATTCTTTACCATTTTTTTAATAACGTGTACAAGTTTGCCCCATCTGGTATGAGGGAGCATAGAACCTAACCTCTAAAAAATTGGGTTTTATGTTTATTTTGCTCGGTCTGTGTGTGTGTGTGAGCGCGCGAGGACATGCGAGCGTGCATGTGTATACGCGCAGTCGTGTATGCGCGTAAGATCTACATACAGGGTGTCTTATTTCAATTCGAACGGATTAAAACAAATGGGGCGAGAATTACATGGGTGCCGCCTTCACCGTGTCTTGATCAGGCTAGGCGTATTATAGTTAGTAGCGCGAGCCATCGCTAGTTATTTTTAAACTTTCATTTTATAACTAAAAGTATGTCGTCAAAACCCTTTCACGTTACAATGAACCGCAGCTAATTCTACAGGTAATCTATAGCTATCTAGCGCTGTGAACGTGAACACGGATGTCATGTGACACTCACACGCCATTGATGGTTTCTCGTAAGGTGAAACTGGGTATAGCTATTCAAATATGCCTGCCATCAGGGCAGTATCGGTAAAGTTTGACATTTCGTAACTACCCCGCAAATGTGTAGCGCAAAAAGGCGCCAATGTTGCGTTTACGCGGTGTCACGCCGTGTAGCTATTTATCATGTGAAATCAGACTTTATTATCATAAATTTTATCTTAACGCTATAACATTTCAGAGATGTTGTCAGGCTTTTTGACACGCATTTTGCGGCTGTAATTAAACTGATTAAAACTATTGTGGTTGCTTGATAATTGTTGTGCGCTTTAAAAAAATAGAAATATAAAATGATTGGAAAAGTGTGCTTGCGCACTCGCATGTTTGTGAGCTGCATGTAGTTGGTTTGTCTGGAGGGCACGCTTGTACTAATGTAAAGTCCACTTGACATGGCGCCGAAAATTGTTTCATCGATTTTCGTAAAAGTTATTCTTCCTGACATAAAATGTTTTATTGTCACCAGGTCGGAAGGGAACCCTCTTAAAGCCGGGGCCAGACTGCTTTTACAACATATAAAAGACAGTCTGTAGACATCAGTCGCCGCAGTATCAGTGGTTCGAATACCACGTGTCAAGTTTCTCCTCGAACTGGTTTCTATGCGGCATTCGAAGCACAGATGTCATGGCGACTCGCCTTAGAATCTGTTTGCAGACTGCCTTTTGTATGATGGATAAGCAGAGTGACCCCGGCTTAACGGTTCTGGCACCTCGTAGACAGCCTTGTACACGTTACTGAAAAACGAAATTGATTACAATTACAATTAGTCTTAGCTTCGAGTATTCTCTTAAATTCCTTAATTACTTGAGAAGAAAAGTCCTTGATCGTTACTTGAGAAATTCCCCGTTACTTTTTCGATTACTTTAGATTTTCAAAATGACAGATATTTCTGCCGCTTTTTAAAGCGGGTCCTTTGTGCCATCCATTATTGGATTAGAATCACCGAGTTTAGTAAGTCCACACATTTTGGTAAGTCCATTTTGGTAAGTCCATCCTCCTGTCGGAGAATTGGTTCGAGGATTTCTTGATAGGAAACGTGTAAACAATTCCAGGAAGACACTTAAGACTGCTCACGTGTAGGAATGTAAAAGCATTCGTATACGTAGCGCATTCCTTCAAGCTGCGGGCCCCACTATCCTCGGCGGACGCCGTCCGGCCGGACTTTGGAGAGTGGCGGGTGTGCGCTGCTGCGGCGGCGCGCGGATTCAGCGCCAGGAGTGTGGGGTGGCGTTCCTTGAAACTATACGGCGCGTGGGTCGCGTCGCAGCCATTTTGACCGCCGTTCCGCGGAGGGAATTTTTCTGCCGTTTTTCACGGTTACGGACGATGCCCGCTCCGCTCCAAGGGACATTTAATGCTTCCGCATTGAAAGGGCTCCATTAGAAAGGGGAGGGTAAAAAATAGCGACTGCTACATGTTAACTTAGTACTTCCAAAAGTAATCCGATTAATCTTGTGATTACTTTCTAAAATGTAATCAAATTATTACAAAAGTATTCAAAAGCTATAGATTACAAGTGATTTCATCACTCGTAATCAGTACCGTAGTCAGTACTACACACAAGAAACAGGAGAGAAAAAAAAAGAAAAAAAGACCCGTGATTGATCCAAAAAATCTCGACCTCCTACGCTCGCATTTTGTTCTCGATGCTTTCAGCATCCAATAAGGAGCGCAGAAAAATTTCCATCGTACCGCCTTTTCAGAAAGAGAGTTCACACTCTTTTTAACTTTGCGACAAAAAAAAAAAAAAGAAACTGTTTTATACTTGGGATCGCAGCGACCGCGAGCCACCCGAGGAAATTCAGCACTGTGCCAAATCTCGTGACAACCGTCACTCCGTGCTTCACTGCGCCCTTCTTAAAGGTCACGTGATAATCACACTGGATTGGATTGGCTCCGACGGCTGTACGCTCCGCTGCAATGCTACCGACTCCAAATTAAAAAGGAAGAGGAGGATACGTGAAAGCGCGGGGGACGTCGAAGGGCAGAGCAGATCTGGTCTGAACGATTACCGGTTTGACACGAAGCCAGCTGCCTTTATCTCTACCGTAGCCTCCTCTATACTCACAAAGACGAGAAGCGGCCGCCGAAGGAAAAGGTAGAGCGGCAGACAACGGATGAGAGGAGAGCCACGTGACTGGCGCCCCGCTGCGGCGAGACGCCAAAACACACTTCTCCCGAGCGAACAGGTGTGTTTCGAGTCCTCGCCGCTGCAAAAGCTGTGCGCTGAAGTCCAGGTTCCCCGAGAAATGCTCTATGCTACCAGGTCCTCGCGCTCCAAATCCGCAACCGGGCACTCTATGGTTACGTCGTCGAACTGCCAGGCTTTGTGAGTATAAAGGATCGGCTGTCTCTACCCCTGTTAATTAATCTAGAAAGAGGATAACCAATTAAAATTAAAAAAGGAAGCTTTTTTTTTTAGATTGCTTTCCTGCGCATTGTGTGACGTCCACCGAATAATCTTGCTGTTACCGGGTGTGTTTGCATTCCTGTCGACGTACACTTCGGGCAACATTTGGTGGTAGTTCAAAGCACCAGACACCAAATTCACAAGCTGTCAAAAAGTTCTACTATCCAGCAGAGGTATCTGACTCGTCTGACGCCGATTAGAACTCCCTGTAACTTTCTCGAAGCTCTTCTTATTTTAAACTCTCGCGCATGCTTCACTCGGTCCAGGGCCGGATTAAGGTACGGGCTAAGGGGGCTGCAGCCCTGGGCCCCAGGCTGTCAGGGGGCCCCATGCTGGCCCCTAAAAATTTTAAAATGTTAGTCTTTTTTTTTTTAAGTTTAGGCAGAAAGCAGAAGAAACACTCCGAAGGGCCTCTGGCGCAATGGCCTTCTCGTTCTCTTTTCCTCAACAAGGAAACAAGGATGCCACAAAGTTCCCGTCTCTAGATCAGGTGGCGTTTGTGAGCTCGTTGTACAAGAACGTGCCAGAACAACAAAATTTAACACGGCCTCCCATGCCCCTTGTTAGATTTTTTTTTTAATTGGAGCTTGATGGAAGGACGGTTAGGAGTTTTCTTCTGTACTGGGGCCCCCTTAGCGTGTTTTACGGACAATTGTGGGCAGGAAGTTAAGCAACGCAGATGATTCACACATGTTGTTTTAAACCTTTTCGCGAAACTCCATATGGAGTTTATTCCAGAACGATAAGTTTGGATTAAGCGAAAAGGTGCCCGTAAATCTTCCGGACACCGTCTCTATAGCCACCAACAAAGAGGCGTTTCAAGGAGCCGGCTCTTAAGACGCCCCTCAATAGTTTTCGATGGGTACTGACTGCAAGGAAGTGCTCTAGAGTCGATATCTGGTCTGCCAGTGCAACTGAACACTCTTCCTTCCAGCGGCTGATACGAATACTGCAATGGTTTCACCAACTTCTGAGGCATAACCTCTTATTTTTTAACGTTGAGTCACAAAACAAAATGGCCGCCGAGGTCTAAATTACTGCATTTAAAAAGAAAAAGATTATTACTAAATCTGATGCGACACATTTTCCGTATTCAAAAAGACAGCGTGTAGACACAAAAAGAAAACATCTCGATTCTCATGATAAATTCTTTAAATGCAAATATGCCCGAACGACAGCGGTCGATGTCTTAGAATCGCACGCAGTTTCTCCGATGCTTTAAATGTGGAAGTCAGTGTTTGTTTGCGAAACGAGGGTTCAGTTATTAGAAGAGCGTTTACGAAGTAGTTGGATCCCGATAAAGACTGCTTCAACCAACGAAATTTCTTTCTTCCCTATGTCACTTCCTTCACTGTTCACACCAGTAATTAATTAACAGAGGGCTAGTTGGAGGTTAAAACACTTACAATAATTCGGAACAATTACAAGAATAAGGGCTCTAGATTTTCGTGGCAGTTGTCGATTTGCGAGGCATGCCATTTAGAGGAAGCGAAATTAGAATGGGAATTTTGCAGGTACCTTTTCGGTTGCTGCATAACTCAATTCATGTGTGATTAATGATGTCACTCGACATGTTAGCAAGAGGGTCACTTGTGCTACAAGTCGACATCGTGACCAATTTGTATAAACTGGCCCGGGCATGTACTCTACGAATCTAACTGTAATTCTAGTCAAACAAATTTATGAACGGAGTCAACATTTTAAACGGAAGCAATTTAGTGTTGTTGTTTTTTGTTGTGATTGTTGTTTTTGTGGTTAAGTTGCTGGATGTGAACGACAAATCCTAATATTTTCCGCAAAGTTTATTTGATTTCATTTTTGTACCTCAAAATTACTATATTGTAAATTGCTAGAGCGGTTGATTATTTGCGAAGTAGCTTCTAAACAATCGCATCCGCCTCAATGCCAGCAAGGAAAACTTGAATTCTATTGAATCTACGGATCTAAACAAGGCTCGACAATAATCATACGATGAAACATATCTAGATTTAACAAGTTCAAAAATATACATATTCCCGTCGTCATCGTTACCTCCACCACCACCATCATCACCACCACCATTATCATAGGTAGAGGCCGCATAACAGCCTCAGCCCAGGGCCCCCAAATGCCTTAATCCGGCACTGACTCGGTCCATTTCATCTGGCAGACTTGGAAAACAAATTCGTAGATTCACGCACAAATAATTTCATAGCGCGCTCCAATGTTTGCACCGCAATACCTCACCGGTGTCGCGAGCTTTACTCTCATCACTGACAACGACAATTGTGCCGAGAGAGGCGACTCTATAACTTTAACTTACCGTGCAACTTATACTGTTTATGATTGATAAAAAGACCCTTTCCAAAATTCAGTGTCATCTGGTAACCGAAATGGCGGTTTAACTTTTGCCGTACTAATGGCGGCAATTAATGAACATATAGTCTGCAGCAGACATGTACACGTTACCCCAAAAAAGTAACTAAATACCGTTACTTGTTACTTGCTCAAAAATTAACTAAATACCGTAACTTGTTACTTGCTCAAAAATTAACTAAATACGTTACTCGTTACCAATTCTCAAGAAGAACGCGTCAGTTACCTCAAAAGTAACGAGCTGCTTTTCACGTTACTTCGACGCCCGAATACGCAACTGTTTTTGTTTCATGGTTTATGGATTTCTTTTTAGTAGTCGTTGCACTTCAGCAGTAGCTGCCTCTCAAAGTTTTCATCAGTTACGTTTCCCCGCTTCCTTGAAAATACATCTCCGGAGACGCTGCATGAAGAGTCATTCTACCGACGCGTTCGAAGGAACGGCAGTGTTGTGCTTCAGGAAGAGCTGGTGAATCTTCGGGAACTGCGCCTTTGTTGAGGACACCGGGTAATGGGTTATGTGCCTTCTCGTGTTCGCAACCTTCGTGTTTACATTCGGTCCGTACCCGGTTCCAGAAGGTTCAACCAACGAATCTTCTTGTGTTCGCTGGGTGAAGGACATTCCCAGCTGTAGAGTTCAGTATAGCAACGTTTATCGCTGAACACGTCAGTCGAACTGTTCTACTGACCTGTTCAGCGATATTCGCGACTCCAACTAACTATAGGTGGCGCCACTCGCTTTCCAAAATGGCGGTTATAGTGAGGGTCGGAGGTGCGTGCCGCTGCTGAGCCTGTCTAGTGTGCTGGCTTCACTGAGCGACACAAATTATATCTGGTAATACGAGAAAGCTAGGATGTTATGAGGACAGGTCACCTCTTTGCCCTGAAAACAAAAACGGTGTTGAGCGTAATACTTACTCCAGGAAGCACGTTTTAATTCTGGAGCGAAACCGAAACTAACCTATATTTTAGATTTAATTTGACGATATATGTCTTAATTTCGAATTCTTTTATAGGTCAAGATGTGTCTCACATCGTAAAGATTGAGTTAAATAAGTTGTTCGCGGAAACATTTTTTTTTTGTTGTGACATACGTACGTGTTCGATTCAGGCACTTCAAATTATTTTGGAGATTTCAGTGTCCTATTAAAGACAGGGTCTTTCATACACCACATAGAATATTGTAGTTGTTGAAAAAATCAGTGCTGATATTTGCGCGTTCTCGCTGCCTTTTCTCGCTCAGATAGTTGTGATGGGAAAGAATGAACTGCGGGCCTTTTAACTGGTTTGGGGTATTTAGATGATTAATTGCTTTATCGTTATTCCCAGCACAATCGTAACAGAATAAATCAAAATTTTACAATATGCCCACAAAACGTATAAATTAATAAATGCTGTTCTCACTACAACAACCCAAAGACGAAATCAGAGTCAGACAGCTGAAGTGTGTGTGTTTTTATAGCAATCCGTGACGCATAGGACTTTACATTGCATCCAGTGTTTGACTGTTTGTCTATCTTGATAAAATGTCAGAGTGTTTCATATGCTAAAAAATTGATACCTTTCTGGAAAGACTATTATGGTTAAATTACGTATTTTTGTGATTGTAGCGTTAGGGGGGCATAGATTGCCGTGATTTGTATTAATAATAATAGTATTAAAATTCGAACAATTTAATACGCAATTTTGAAATATTTAGTATAATTTGTTGCTTATTATCTAATTTCAAACGCTCGAACAAGTATGACAATCAAAAGTGTGCTAATTACCATCACTGGTGCCAACTGTAGCATTTTTAATGACCAAGTTATAAAACAATAGTCTAAAATCAAAACATTCTCGCTAATGTGAGAAATCCCTGTAAAATTACATTAGTTGTGGGTAAAGCGTATTTTGCTTTCAATGTCGCGACTTTTGACACTCGGCAAGAGTTACAAAGTCGCCGCCAATATCTTTCCAGACCTAATGCCCTAAAAAAAAAGTATATATATATATATATATATATATATATATATATATATATATATATATATATATATATATATATATATATATATAAGTTATCAATTTTTAATAGCATTTAGTTACTTTCACTTTTATGCTCCGTCGTTTTGCCAATCTCAGCCTTTCCATTTCGAAGGAACGTCTACCTGCTTGCACGTCTGCTCACTGCAGCACGTTGCGTTGGCGTTGCAAGCCGGTGAAACAGTTGTGAATTTTAGTTTTGCGTATACGAGTAAACGCAAGCGCTATGTGTTTGCGTTAGCTTTGCGTGTTCTACACTGCGCGTGCGCAGCGCCCAAATTTAGGTCTTGGAATGGCGCATGGCGATGAGGCGCACGCACAACGTGGGGCACGCAACTCTAACGCAAACGCACAGCGCTTGCGTTTGCTTCTATACGCAATACTAAAGCTCTCTAGTAAGATACAATCCCATACCGGCTGCAGCACTACGTTGGGACAGTAAAGAGTGTTATTTGCGTTCGGAAATGACAATTTGCGAGCCATGATCGCGCGCAGTTCCGCCACGCCGGCTGCACGGGAGAATCGGGGGACCCTCACTAGAGCGCTTCCCTTTTCCGCCGCGGGAGGGCGAGCAACTATCTGGAGACGCGAATACGTTGCTGTACTGTCATACTGTTTAGTTGTTTTTCGGGTTGTCCATCTGCCTTTGTCGCGCTATAGTATAGACGCATACTCAGGTTACAATAAAAACAAGGCCGTTTAAGCGGTGTTGTACGCGTTATTCCTCAAAAGTAACGAGATACCGTTACTCGCTACTTGGCCTTAAAAGTAACTAAATACGTTACTCGTTCCTTTTCTAACAAAAAAAAAAAACTAAATACGTTACTCGTTACCGAAAATAGTAACTAGGTAGAAGTAATTCGTTACTTGTAACGCGTTACGTACATGTCTGGTCTGCAGTATTTTCTCTGGCACCGTCGCTTTCGCAAGTCAACGGTAAACGAGAATGTGCGGCTTCACTGTACAGTTCTTATTCAATCTTTTTCTGATGTCGATGGCGAAAAAGATGCGACCAGTCAGAACAAAGCGCCAACCCAGTTAGACGCCTTGATCAAGTTGTATACATCAAGGGGCTTTGAAGTCGAGTGTGGGCTACTAACTAACTGACTGGGTCCCAATTGGAAATGAGTGTTTACGCTGGTCTTGCGTTCAACTCCTACTTCGCATCGCACTAACGTCTCGAATGCATAGGCCTCGAATCCTCAGCTTAGGAGTATCTTCAGCCTTTTCCTTCATCAGTAAACATAAGACCGCCATTAGTACGGCACATATGCCATTTTTCAGATGATGATGTTAGTGATCAAAGGGGCCAGACTGAATTCCGTGGAGGGCCTATTGGAAACTACGGACCTCCAGAAAAAGCGCTACATTACATTAAAAAAACTAAATACCCCGCTGCCTGCCAAAAGCGTCAATCTCTCCCGGTAGACAACGTCGGAAATCGCTACATTTTGCGAGAAAGCTACTAAATTGGCGGTCCGGCGACGTACAGCGTGAGGTAAAACGGATTACTGCAACGCGGGCCCCCGTCCAGACCGGTCGCTCGCTGCCGTCGAGGAGACCAGCGGCGTCCCAAGGGCCCCTTTGGGCCGGGGCGCTCAATCTCTCCCGGCGGCAGCGCGGTGGCGGCACAAAGAAAGGCCCACGCCACGAGCGCACGGCGAGCCGCCGAGGATTCGCCGGGCCACTTCTTCATTTGGCGTACGTCAGATGCGGCGGGTTGGATGGCCCGAGTGACAGGCCGTCATGCGCCAGGCGCCTGCACCGCCGAACAGGTTCGCCGAATTCCCCCCCGTCACACCGGGATGATGAAATCGTGCGCGGGCTCCTGGACGAGCCGAATTCCTCGGGTGCCTCCTCCCCGCTCGCTGCCTCGTGTGCGCGGACATGCCGCTTTCTAATGCTGCGCGATGGGATGTTCCGAGCGGGCTGTTAGCTTTAAGAGGGAGACAGGTTAATAACTGCGAGCGGCCAGCAGACTCGATCACCGGGGAAGGAACAGCAAGAAAAGAAGGGAGACTCGAGACAGTGCGAGGAGCGGTATAAGAGCGTCGAGTTGGGTGGCGATTCTTCGTGCGGGTGGCTGCTGCTGGAGTCACAACAGGACGAGCTATATATCGGGCGTCTGGAGAGAAAACCGAACCTTGTTTTTCGCACCGCGAAAATGAACTAGAGATTGCGGAGAGCTCAAACTCCGTCAGAACGTAGCCCCAGCCGTTCGAGCAAGATGCCAAAGTTTCAACACCATCTGTGGTCTTTTTCAAAGGTTATAAGAGATTTCTTGAAATTTTCAATGGGAAAATGGGGCTCATTTTCGCCCGTTTTCGGTTTCTGGCGCCATAGAGCGCCATGTATTCGAGAACTCCGTCGGCCGCCATTTTTCTATTGAAATTTTGATAAAATCGCTTATAACATTTGAATAAGAGAACGGTTGGTGCCGAAACTTTGGCATCTTGCTCGAACGGCCGGGGCTACGTTCTGACGGAGTTTGAGCTCTCCGCGATGTCTAGTTTATTTTTGCGGTGCGAAAAACAGGGTTCGGTTTTCTCGCGGACACCCAGTAGATTGCCCGTCCCAAGGAGCAGCGCGGGAGTTTGTTGGTGCTTTGCGGTTACAACCGACCGTACCTATACATGGCTTGCACTGACGTCATATTAGCTGCCATTGTGGTGGACGTTGCGGTTTAGCGCGTGTATACCATCTTAGCGGCATGTCTCTCGCACTACTAATCTTTGTTTTTTTTCTCGGAAAGCCAAGTAGGAATGGCCACCAGACGGGTACCATGACGTCTCGTGCAAGCTATGTATTGAACTGCACAAGCTCGCACTTGGTGTTGAGCCACATCTCAATGCGCTATCAAACACGTGGCAAACCGAGACACGTTCCTTCGGTAGGAGTGCTGGTCATGAAAGCCACAATATATTTTTTTCACTTATTCAACACGGCAAGTATAAAATAAAATAAAACTGATTAATTATGGAAGAAATGTGCTGGTAGTTAATAATTGTGTAATGGTTTTATTTTATTTTAAAGAGGTTCCTTTCTACAATCGGATGACTGTTGTGCAATCACGGGGGTAACGAAAGGGCACCATGTCCCGATCTTGATTGAAGTGCCGCAGCCATTTTGACCTGGACATGTGCAAGTATTCGACTCCTCACTCCTAAGTTATAACCTTTGTTGTGAAAACCAAGCCCAGGGTAAGGGCAAAAGTTGTGAAGACCCAAGGTAAACGGAACCACACAGCGGTGACTGCCTATTGCATGCACTTTCCTTTGTCCAGGTTCTTTAATATTTGGACATTTATAACTGCGTTTAAGGAATAATCCGTAGTAACTTGCACTAATGGTTACTTTTCTGCGGGAACTCTGTCAAAATGAGAAAGGGATTGTACTCACTACACTACGCAGGATGGCCCTAAAAAGTACGCAATATTACCGGGATACACGGCACAGCGCCTGAGAGATTGCGATACAAAATGTTTTTCAATCTAATGCCTAAATCATATAGCGTATTTGCATTTTTTGTCGATGCGTGGCAAGGTTCCCCTCAAAGCCGAACCGTGTGCGTGGCGGGAGCCAGCGAGGGGATTTCAAACGCAGTGTGTTCTGGAGCGTGTCTTCGCTTGCGTCGCCCAAAGAACCACAAGGACGTTACATTTTTTGCGAGAGTTGCAAGATTTGCGGAGAAAATTAGGCGGCTAAGAATGACATTGACTGCGGTTTCATTATGATTCTAGAAAAACACTGAAGTACGGGCTTTGGGTGCCTCTCCTGAATAATCCCGTAACGTAGAGTCATGGTGAAAGCACGTTCTGACTTGCGCTGTCTGCCACCGGAGAGCCTACAAAAATCACGCCACTCTGACTCCACTGTATAGGATTCAGTCTACGAGTGATGGAGAAGGAAGCGACGGAAACATTTTATGCAATCGTAAGAAAAGAAACAGGTTAAATAAACAAACATTTGAAATAAAGTATAGTTAATGTTTTCTACGAACGCGTATTGTATTCGCCACCGAGTATAATTCAATGGGTTAAGATTTTTTGGTTCTCGATCTCAAGAATTTTAAATTTGTCTTTGGTAAGAAGGAACAGTTCAAACACCCTGAAAGTTTGTGTAGTAACTAGCAACGCCCCGCATCGGAGCATATCAACGCCCTTCGTTTGCGCCGACATCCGCGTTGTTTCACTGTGACGGCGACGCTACACCCACTGCTCGACGAGGGGCTCGTCTGCGCATTTCCGTAATTACAGGAACACTTGTCCCCGATCTGCGGCGTGCACACACGCCCGGCGGCGGCCAGAGAAGCTATACCCAAGCACTTCCCTCGCTCACCTTTGTTCGCCGCGCTTCCACAAAAGACCCCGTCTCCTTTTTAGTTCCGAAGAGAGGCACGGAAGCGACGGAGGACCCTCTCTTCCGCCTTCCAGAAGCGGTCTTTCCTTCGAGGCTTTGCACGAAACCATCTCCGAAATCTTCCCAAACAAAGAACCTCCGATGGACATCTTTTTTTGAATTTCCCCCGGCGTAATAGGTTGCCTTCCGGCGATCCGAGGAAGTGTTTCCTTCCTGCGCCTGCGGGGCCGGCGAAGTGGCTGCTCTAGGTGTCAGAAAGTCGACAGAAGCAATTTTCGAAGCTATCCCACCACGTCTCGCGTCCGTATAGTTTACGACGAGATGCCGAAGGTCGCGCCGCGCGGTGTGAATGACCGCCGCAGTCCCTCGAATGAACGACGCTAGGATGCTTTTTTCTTTTAAAGACTTTTAAGCATCCTGACCTTGAGTCGCCTTCAAGGTCATTCGCGTCCCAAAGCCCAAACCATAAGTGGAAACACGAAACAAAGCTTGAGTCGGCGACCAAAAACGGCGTCGAGTCAATAGCGTACGCGATTTGGGCTGCAGACCGCAAAAAGTCGGTGCCTCCGGGCTTGGCTTCTTCCCGTTTTCGCCGGAGCCTCGGCTCTTGTTGCCGCAAGAGGCGGCGGCATGCCTTGCTCGCCGCACCGTAAAAGAGTTTTAGTGAGGGATTTGGGAAGGTCTGGCGAAGAAGGCCAAATGCGAGGGCTCGTCAATCCACAACGCCCTTCGGGCTGCTGACTCTCTGGCGTTTTCGCCTGGATCAACCGGAGTGGCTCGGTTGCTGCCGCCGCTACTTCTTGGACGTCGACGAGGCGCCGGTGGCTCTCCTTCGCCTGGACGAGGAGAAAGGAACGGCGCCCTTTGAGGCATTGAGCGTCGAGCTCTTCCAAGTGTATGCAAATTCGCCGGCTGGGTATTCTTTCGGCGACAGGATAAGAGCGTCGACTTTTGCCATCGGCAAAAGTACAAAGTGTCTGGTCGTAGAGTGAAGGTGGTGGATGGATGAACACGTAATTCGAAAGAGGAAAAGAAAAGGTACTGAGATCGCCGTGACCTCGGATTAGAAAGGACCAAAAAACAAAATGGGGAGGCTGGAAAGGTTAAGGCGATGTCTCAATCGTCGAAGAGGCTCCGAGGCTCCGGCTTGTCCCAGCGAGAGTAACGAACCGCTTACGAAGTTTAGATATTCCGCCAACAGTCACGACAGTCGGGATTGGTGTTGTTTCTTAAAAGTAGCCGAAGCAGGCCGGATCAGACGGATCCAAATTCCCAGACGCTCCCTCGAGTTACAGTGCCACTAGCACAAGTGTTCCCTTGGTCAGGGATGAACAAAATACTCCCAAAAATGTATTTAAATACAGATACAAAGACAGTCTGCAAACACGAGTTACCGAAATATCTGAGGTTCGAATGCCACGTGACAAAGTTTCTCCTTGAAGTCATGGCCATGCGGCATTCGAACCACGGACCTCGCGGTGAGTCGCGTTCGAATCTGTATGCAGACTGCCTTTTGTATCATGTATAAGCAGTGCAACCCCGTTTTAAGGGCGTTTTAGTCTCAGTCAAAATGGCGGAGGAAAAGAGGTTGGTTTCATCATTTAACATCAAAACAAATATTTTTTTCTCACCGTATAAATAAAATACAATATTGAAAGTTTCGACGCTCAGACGCTTTTCTGGGCTCTGTGAGAGTGTGCAACAGTGGCATCACGAAAATGATCACTATCTGAAACGCGTGATACCTGTAACCAGGCCTGCAAGTCCATCGTCACGCAATCGCGATAACAGTTTAATATGCGTGTAATGACATCCAATATGGCTGATGCTCATATCGCGTTGGTCTCGACTCTCTACTATTATTTTATATTATGGTAAGAAGTGGGCTCAAAAGTCGAGTTTAAACTCGAACGAACCAATACGCCTACAGATTACAGACGACCGAGAACAGATACTGCTGCCGTATGTGTGAAACGCTTGTGATCGGGGCGTGAACCGTTCAGTGTGCGCATATGTCTGCGCATGACAAAGTGTATTGAATTACGCATATTTTTCATGAATTCTACCACTACACCTCCCCTGTTTTTTTGTTTTTTTCTTCAGAAATACGTACACTACATACATACCCCCTTATTCATACATCATTCATTCATATAGCCTATGTTATAGTGCTGTTGTCTAAAAGTAGCACAGGCGCAACGCCTGGTATATTGCACGACACTGTTAGCAGAAACAAGCAATCACGGTTTTAGTTGGTTTTTTTTTTAGCCTAAGGTGGTTATTAAAAGTAGTATAGGGTGTTGTAAAGTAGATCTTGTTTAGGCACTAACTTGAGCTGATAAATTTATTCGGTGTAGGACATTTCGGTGCAGACGTTTCGGTGCACGTACGTTTCGGTGCACGGACGTTTGGGTGTACGAAACTTTCTGTGTACGGACGGTTCAGTGCACGGATATTTTTTATGTAAATATATATGTGTTTGGAAATGAATAGTTGAACCTCCCACCAGGCCAACATTTGCACAGTTTAATATTTTGATGCATGAAAAATACACGATGTATGAATTGAAATTCCAGTATGAATTGAAATTCCAGTATGAATGAATACACGATGTATGAATTGGAATCCTGCTATAAAAATATAGAGAATATAGATTTCTTCAACAAATATAATTAATTACGTCTTTGAACCACAATAGTATATTCGAAGTTATTTTGGTGCACTGACAGCTGAACGTCTAAGCAGTTAGCGAGGCAGTCATTATGATGTGCTAATCCGATCAATAACATTAGCAAAACGCAACTTGTTCTGGTAGCGACAGGTGTTCATGCGCCAGCAGATTAATTTGAAGCGTAGAAAAAAGCGGCTCAGAGTTTGGTTAGGATAGAGGCGAACGGGTACATGTTAGCCGAAGGTAAGCCTTCTTAGTCATTCGACTAATAAATACAGCAACCGAACTGGATATATTCCTAATGGTGGCGATGATGGAAGTCATTCGTACCTAGAGGCCACAAAAATACGGTGCGAAGAAGATGTAATTATAAATAAATAAAATATGTGCCGCGGATTCAGAGACAATAAAAAGATAACCAGAATTTCAAACCGACTATACACCGAAAAGTCCGTACGCCGGAATGTCCATGCACCGAAAGGTACGTAGTTACACCAAAACGTTCGTGCATCAAAAGTGTCCGTGCACCGAAACGTCCTACACTGAAAAGTCCTACACGCCGAAATGTTCTCACGTGTACAAAACTTTCGATGACTAAGCAAGCATAAACGCTTTGTCAAAGGCCCTTTAAAATCACGCCTGCAGCACCTGTTTTTAATAGCACTGTTGGAAAGGACCACGCCGCAGGCAATATGGATGCGGCTGGAACGCGCCTCCGAGTGGTCTGTTTACAGCGTCCAAAAGAGTGATCCCTCGATTTCCGCCTCGTGGCGTCAGAGAAGTGTCATGCTGCCGCCGGTCGCGATCCTGGTGGTGTCCCAGCAGCGGTGAAGGTGTGGCAGCACGCCTGTTCTGTTGCAGGGTCGCTCTCCAGCGTGGCAGGCCACGGAAGCTTCGGCAACAAAAATTGGGACGCCGCGACGACAGCGACACTGGCGTTCCTCGTGCTTTTTGTCAGCATTTCTACGACCAACCGCCACGATCGCGACATCCGAGAACGGGACACTCCGGCCTATGGCGTCACTTGCTGCCACTTTGGGAATACTCTTTAATGTTGAGGCGCGATAGGGTGGGGCGAAACACACCTTTCGGGTGACGCGCTCCGGGCACCATAATTTGGCTGTAGCTTTAGAAACTATCTGATACAAAGTCATCTCTCGTTAATAGGAACGCCTCCATTCCCCAGAAAAATCGTCCATAGTGTGAGTCGTCAATAATAACGAGTCAGGACCAAACTACACATTAACGAGCGTGGCAACAACAAGATAGACATTTTTTATTGAGCTAAAAAGTACAAGATGTGGTTTTGTATTGACACTTTGGAGCATACTTTTGTCTCCAGGAAGCGAAACACGTCCGGAACTTGAAGTGCGCGTTCTGTCCTTCCGAGAGCTATTTCCAAGCCGCGACCAGCTGCACGTCGAGTTACGACTGGTCTCTCGTCTTCTTCTTC
>JAZHYW010053028.1:0-12861 GCA_037355805.1 Ixodes ricinus | reverse complement strand
TAGCGTATTGCTGATGTTTGCTGCTGCGCCGCACGGTGTGAATGACCGCCGCAGTCCCTCGAATGAACGACGCGAGGAGGACTTTTTTTCTTCTAAAGACTTTTTTGGGCATCCTGACCTTGAGCCGCCTTCAAGGTCATTCGCGTCCCAAAGCCCAAACCATAAGTGGAAACACGAAACAAAAAAGCTTGAGTCGGCGACCAAAAACGGCGTCGAGTCAATAGCGTTACGCGATTTGGGCCGCAGACCGCAAAAAGTCGGTGCCCTCCGGGCTTGGCTTCTTCCCGTTTTCGCCGGAGCCCTCGGCTCTTTGTTGCCGCAAGAGGCGGCGGCGTGCCTTGCTCGCCGCACCGTAAAAGAGTTTTAGTGAGGGGATTTGGGAAGGTCTGGCGAAGAAGGCCAAATGCGAGGGCTCGTCAATCCACAACGCCCTTCGGGCTGCTGACTCCTCTGGCGTTTTCGACTGGATCAACCGGAGTGGCTCCGGTTGCTGCCGCCGCTACTTGGACGTCGACGAGGCGCCGGTGGCTCCTTCGCCTGAACGAGGAGAAAGGAACGGCGCCCTTTGGAGGCATTGAGCGTCGAGCTCTTCCAAGTGTATGCAAATTCGCCGGCTGGGTATTCTTTCGGCGACAGGATAAGAGCGTCGACTTTTGCCATCGGCGAAAGTACAAAGTGTCTGGTCGTAGAGTGAAGGTGGTGGATGGATGAACACGTAATTCGAAAGAGGAAAGAAAAGGTACCGAGATCGCCGTGACCTCGGATTAGAAAGGACCAAAAACAATGGGGAGGCTGGAAAGGTTAAGGCTGATGTCTCAATCGTCGAAGAGGCTCCGAGGCTCCGGCTTGTCCCAGCGAGAGTAACGAACCGCTTACGAAGTTTAGATATTCCGCCAACAGTCACGACAGTCGGGATTGGTGTTGTTTCTTAAAAGTAGCCGAAGCAGGCCGGATCAGACGGATCCAAATTCCCAGACGCATCCTCGAGTTACAGTGCCACTAGCACAAGTGTTCCCTTGGTCAGGGATGAACAAAATACTCCCAAAAATGTATTTAAATACAGATACAAAGACAGTCTGCAAACACTGAGTTACCGAAATATCTGAGGTTCGAATGCCACGTGACAAAGTTTCTCCTTGAAGTCATGGCCATGCGGCATTCGAACCACGGACCTCGCGGTGAGTCGCGTTCGAATCTGTATGCAGACTGCTCTTTTGTATCATGTATAAGCGGTGCAACCCCGTTTTAAGGGCGTTTTAGGTCTCAGTCAAAATGGCGGAGGAAAAGAGGTTGGTTTCATCATTTAACATCAAAACAAATATTTTTTTCTCACCGTATAAATCAAATACAATATTGAAAGTTTCGACGCTCAGACGCTTTTCTGGGCTCTGTGAGTGTGCAACAGTGGCATCACGAAAATGATCACTATCTGAAACGCGTGATACCTGTAACCAGGCCTGTAAGTCCATCATCACGCAATCGCGATAACAGTTTAATATGCGTGTAATGACATCCAATATGGCTGATGCTCATATCGCGTATAGGTCTCGACTCTCTACTATTGTTTTATATTATGGTAAGTCAGTGGGCTCAAAAGTCGAGTTTAAACTCGAACGAACCAATACGCCTACAGATTACAGACGACCGAGAACAGATACTGCTGCCGTATGTGTGAAACGCTTGTGATCGGGGCGTGAACCGTTCAGTGTGCGCATATGTCTGCGCATGACAAAGTGTATTGAATTACGAATATTTTTCTATGAATTCTACCACTACACCTACCCTGTTTTTTTGTTTTTTTCTTCAGAAATACGTACACTACATACATACCCCCTTATTCATGCATCATTTATCCATATAGCCTATATGTTATAGTGCTGTTGTCTAAAAAAGTAGCACAGGCGCAACGCCTGGTATATTGCACGACACTGTTAGCAGAAACAAGCAATCACGGTTTTAGTTGGTTTTTTTTTTAGCCTAAGGTGGTTATTAAAAGTAGTATAGGGTGTTGTTAAGTAGATCTTGTTTAGGCACTAACTTGAGCGATAAATTTATTCGGTGTAGGACATTTCGGTGTAGACGTTTCGGTGCACGTACGTTTTGGTGCACGGACGTTTGGGTGTACGAAACTTTCTGTGTACGGACGGTTCAGTGCACGGATATTTTTTATGTGAATATATATGCGTTTGGAAATGAATAGTTGAACCTCCCACCAGGCCAAAATTTGTATAGTTTAATATTTTGACGCATGAAAAATACACGATGTATGAATTGAAATTCCAGTATGAATGAATACACGATGTATGAATTGAAATCCCGCTATAAAAATATAGAGAATATAGACTTCTTTAACAAATATAATTAATTACGTCTTTGAACCACAATAGTATATTCGAAGTCATTTTGGTGCACTGTCAGCTGAACGTCTCGGCAGTTAGCGAGGCCGTCATTATGATATGCTAATCCGATCAATAACATTAGCAAAAACGCAACTTCTTCTCGTAGCGACAGGTGCTCATGCGCCAGCAGACCAATCTTAAGCGTAGAAAAAAGCGGCTCAGAGTTTGGTGAGGTAGAGGCGAACGGGCACATGTTAGCCGAAGGTTATCTCTTAGTCATTCGACTAATAAATAGAGCAACCGAACTGGATATATTCCTAATGGTGGCGATGATGGAAGTCATTCATACCTAGAGGCCACAAAAATACGGTGCGAAGAAGATGTAATTATAAATAAATAAAATGTGTGCCGCGGATTCAGAGACAATAAAAAGATAACCAGAATTTCAAACCGACTATACACCGAAAAGTCCGTACGCCGGAATGTCCATGCATCGAGAGGTACGTGCACCAAAACGTTCGTGCACCAAAGTGTCCGTGCACCGAAACGTCCTACACTGAAAAGTCCTACGCCGAAATGTTCTCACGTGTACAAAACTTTTGATGACTACGCAAGCATAAACGCCTTGTCAACGGCCCTTTGAAATCACGCTTGCAGCACCTGTTTTTAATAGCACTGTTGGAAAGGACCACGCCGCAGGAAATATGGATACGCCTGGGACGCGCCTCCGAGTGGTCTGTTCATTGGCGTACCAACCGGCGGGGCAAGGGAGGCGCTTGCCCCCCCCAGTTCTTAGAGTAGGGGGGCAAGGCACGTGTTTCGCCCCCCCCTGAAACAGTCGTCACTGGCAGGGCAAACACTGGCCGGCGGCGCCCAAGGGATACCACTGGTGGGCACAGCCCCCGGCCTTGGGGGCGCGGGGGGGGGTGACGGTCAGGTCGGGTCTGGTTTGTCTCCCCACACAAAAGCAGGTTGGTACGCCACTGGGTCTGTTTACAGCGTCCAAAAAAGTGATCCCTCGATTTCCGCCTCGTGGCGTCAGAGAAGTGTCATGCTGTCGCCGGTCGCGATCCTGGCGGTGTCCCAGCAGCGGTGGTGGGTGTGGCAGACGCCTGTTCTGTTGCAGGGTCGCTCTCTAGTGTAACAGTCCACGGAAGCTTCGGCAACAAAAGTTGGGACGCCGCGACGACAGCGACACTCGCGTTCCTCGTGCTTTTTGTCAGCATTTCTACGACCAACCGCCAGGATCGCGACATCCGAGAACGGGACACTCCGGCTTCTATGGCGTCATTTGTTGCCACTTTAGGAATACTTTTAATGCTGAGGCGCGATAGGACGGGCGAAACACACCATTCGGATGACGCGTTCCGGGCACCATCGTTTGGCTGTAGCTTTAGAAACTATCTGATACAGAGTCATCTCTCGTTAATATGAACGCCTCCATTCTCCAGAAAAATCGTCCATAGTGTGAGTCGTCAATAATAACGAGTCAGGACCAAACTACACATATTAACGAGCGTAGCAACAACAAGATAGACATTTTTTATTGAGCTAAAAAGTAGATGTGGGTTTGTATTGACACTTTCGAGCGTACTTTTGTCTCCAGGAAGCGAAACACGTCCGGTACTTGAAGTGCGCGTTCTCCCTGGACTCTGTCCTTCCGACAGCTATTTCCAAGCCGCGACCAGCTGCACGTCGAGTTACGACTGGTCCTCTCGTCTTCTTCTTCAGCTACAGACCTTTTTTGCAAGTTCTCCGCCATCTTGAATTATCGACATTTCCAGTATGGGCGAAAACGTTGTTTTGCCTTTGCCACGCCGTTAGAAGGCATTTAGGATCTAAGCGTAACCGTCACACTTTCTCGTTTTGCCTCCCCTCTATTTTTTTACTGGTGACAGGTTGAAACGGTAGATTATTTTTTCGTCGCCCATACCGGATACCCCTATCAGGTGGCTGGGGACGAGAGTACACAGAAAAGGTCTATATACACCTTTTCTACGTGGGAGCCGCCATTTTCAATTGACCTTTTTCATAGTTTGGCCACGATCGTGGCGCGCCCTCGCGGGAATCGCTCGAAACACTTTTGGGGGCTCCGGGACCGTCTCTCCGTCGTCCGCGCCAGGCCTGGCGTGTCTCCCGGTCCATGTCTTTGCGTGTGTTCTCTGGTGGCGTTGTTCCGTCTTTCACCATTCTGAACGTGTATTTCTGTCCTCGTTTCGCGTGCATATTTTCTTCGAAATGGCTGAGGACGACCTGGGGCCCTGATCTGAACACTTGGCGAAAAAGTCGGCGAGAAATACGGCAGCTGTGATTGGCAGGTGCCAAAGTCAAGTGCGACATCGGCCAATCGCAGCCGCCGATTTTCTCGCCCACTTTTTCGCCAAGTGTCCAGATTAGGGCCCCTGGAGGATTAACAAAAGTCACTGTTTACGATACAGAGGATCTCGTTCGTTTTTATACCTTCAAGGATGGACAGACCGCCGACGTCGCATCGGTTCACCATCGACTCGGAGTCACTTAATCGTCACTTCGGTGTCGCGTCTTGCAAGCAACTAAAGAAGGAGTCGGCTTTCAAGGCAGAGTCGCAGAGTGTTATGTGAGGAAAGTAATGGTGACCAGTTTCGATACCGACTCAACCATTCCCCTTTTGCGGAGCTTGTGAGCTCCATTTATGAGGCCAGGCCACTACAAACAGCTGATTTTGCTCTCCTTGATCGCTTAATTAAGTTATTGAAGCTTATTGCGTCCGTCACTTCGCCGTCCCGTGTACCGCGCGAGCGCGCGGAATATCGCCGTATTCGGGAATGTCTAAACAAACTCGGACGGTGTGAAATCCGGGCGGTCTTGATATTGCTAAGGCTTGCCTGCACCGTCAAAAAGTAAGGAACGGTATGTTAGAAACAATCTCTCTTCGAATTCGGCACGTTTACGAACCTTCGACAAAGTGGGTCTAGCAAACAGGGGAGTTTACGGTTGGTTGCCAAGGCATTCCATCGTGGTTCTGTCTCCGTAAGGCTTAAATTCGTTTCGCACGCTTTAAATGCTGTGCCAGTGACTGATATCTTTTGTGTTTTCTCTTCACTTTTAACGTGGCAAGACGCGAATGTGTATAGCGCACGCTTGAAGAACGGAAAGCTTTATCTTGTTATTCTTTACTTGAGAACCGGCTATGGCATGATTACGTCACACAACCGCGTGTGCACATTCACTGTTAACGGAAATATAGTCAGAGTGCAGGCGAGCTGGTGTAAGTTGAACATGATGGTAAACTTGATATACGAATACATGGAAGGAGAGAACATCGAGGACAGGGCGGAAACAGGACTTCTTTCAAGAAGTGCTTCCTTGATGTTTTATCCCTTCATGTATTCGTATCTATTCATCAACACACTTGTTTTCACTTATTAAACCTGAGACTGGGGTAGGAAAATGAAAACGCAAAGGAAGAACAGGCAACGTCTCAAGAGACGGTGCCTGTTCTTTTTCTGTCTCCTTTTACGTTTTCGTTTTCCTAACCAGTTTCAGGTTTGCCATCATGTTCACATTTACTGTATTTTAGTTAAAAGCAGAATGTCCCGCCATCACACTGATGACCCAGCCACCCAACACGGAAGATTCGCGTCCTAGGCTTTTGAAAGCAGGGCAAAAAGGGCGGGGTGTTTGACATCGGGTGCTTTCGTGCACCACCCGCAAAAGGCTGCTGAAACTCTATAAAATCTTGCGTTTGAACCATTTTTGCTGTTATTTGTGCAACCTATAGCTGCATGGTGGTGAGGCATGACGACTATGAAGCCTAGCCGCGAGAAAAGCGGAGGAGTCGAGCCTAACTAAGCACTGTCCGAGCGACCGAGCGGACGAGAGAGCCTCCAAAAATGGCGCCTTTCCCTTTCCTCCCCTCTCCCAGAGTCGGCGCATGCGCCTAGCGATCTCTGAAAAAGGTCAATTCTGGAACTTCCAGTATGCGTGAAAACATCACTTTCTTTTCGCCTCGACAGTAGAACGTGTTAACATTTTAATTGCAACCGTCAGTCGTTCTTGTTATGGCCCTTCTATACTTTTTTACATGTTCGGGGTTGTAACCTCTTGATTTTCTTTCGGAGTGCATACCGGATAGGGGGACAACGTGGCTGGGTGCGAGGCTAAACAAAAAGGAAGGGCACAGAGGTTTCTTCGGTTTCTTTCTTTTTTTTTTTATTTTTCTACTCTACTGAAAAAAAAAATTCTTTTCAGTTTTACAGTTTTGTTCGCTCACGATCTCGCCATGGTTTCTGACCGCTTCGGCTTCTCGCCTTACTTCGAAGGACAAGAATTCCCCCATCCCCCGTCATAGCCTTATCTAGGAGAAATTAGATTTGTGGGCCCATCTCCCACATTCCCTAATCAGTGACGACGTCTGCAGTAGGGGACCTAGCTGCTTTAGGGTTTATTCTCCTACGTTCCCGGTTGTGGGTCATGCACGATCTCAAGCAACAATAGACTGCAAGCGGTAACAAATCTTTTTACGTGAAATTATAATAAAAAATCTATCTTTTGGTGGGCAGCGTTTATCGGAAGACCGGACAACAAACATCCGTGTGCACACTGCGACCTCTTGGATACACTAATCTCTTGGGGCGTTTTTGTACTTCTAAAGCGTCAGCATTCGTTACCCCAACGAAAGGGAAAAGCTGACGGCGTCCGTCTCTGGACGAAACAGTCGAAAGGAAAGCGCGCAGCGTAGAGAGGAGGAGGGTAGTGGGAGAACAACGGCGAGAGGAAAGGCGACGTCACAGGGCGGAAGCCAATGTGCGCTCTTCCTTTTTCACACGTCGCTTCGGCGGTGGCATCACACTCCCCACTGCGCAGGCGCGGCGAACCCCGCCGGCTCCACGGCATCAGTGACGATGCATCTGCGTTGCTGTGCTTTTGGCCAGTGGTAATGTAACTGCCGTTTTGCTGCTACGGTTATAGACAACGAAGGCTTCGCAACATGGAACAGTTAATGCTTTCGCCTGAATAAAGTGTGAACCAAGTACTAGCGCTGGTCCAAATAGGCGACAAAAAATTAAAAGATCCTTCGGTGGATACCTAGGGAATGCGTTAGCAATCATGACCGTTGGAAAACGCCACACACGTCCCTTTTTTCGGGAAACGCTGACGCTGATCCCGTAGCGAAGCCAAGAAGAGGCAGCAGAAACACAGGGGAAGCAAAACGAGAAAGCCAAAAGAGGAAAGTGAAGGGGTCAGCGTTAGCGTTTCCCAAAGAGGCACGCGTGTTGCGTTTCCCACGGGTCCTGCTAACGCATTCCCTTAGGATCCACCAATGAATCGTTCTTCTATATATATTGATATACAGTCGCCGACCCATTTTTCGGACGCCAATATTTTATTCGGACGTTTTCGCCAAACCGTCACTCACCTCATATGGTTCATGTATAACATTGACCGAAATTTCGGACGCTATAAAGCTTATTGCTCGATATTTCGGACGTAATTTGCGTGACTTCCTCAGTTTACAGCCACAAAACAGCCCGCGCGAGCTTAGTCGCCGCCATTTTGGTTGTTTTGATATTGCCCTGTAGCCTTGATACCACGTCCTACGCAATAGGCTCCTTGCACTGACGTCACATCGCATACTTCTTTGAACACCATGTAAAAGGAGGACAGGGAAGCTGCTTTTGTAAGAATTCTTGAGTGACAGGTTAATCTTCTATAATCTTCTGGGAGGAGAATAGCAACGCCTCTGCAAATCCGGGAGGCACAGAGGAGGATCTTGATAAGAAGGAAGCTCCTTCTTTTCCCTTTTCTCTGAAGGGCATCGGAAATGATGTCATGTGCAAGCCACGTATAAACAAGCTGGGTTGAGGCTATAGTCGGGCTTTCCGGTTCCGCTATAGCCAACATGGCCGCCATCTGCCCATTCTTACGGTTCCTCCAGTTGTTCTCGTGGTCCATGTTTTTCAGGTGCAACCTGCGAGAAGAACGGCCGTTTGCCGTTCTTGTGGTCTTTGAGCGCGAAGGTTTTCTTGCCGATAGGCTTAGTATTGAAGCGAGCTTGGTGGACTAAACGTTGTCTCCAAATAGTGCCAAATGGCGCCAACTTCAACTTCGCTGTTTGTGCCAACGACGGCGCCGACAGAGCGCAGCACCGAAATGAAACAGATCGACAAACAAGTGAAAAGGCAACAATATGAAGCTGAAGTTGCACGATAATTTAAAATTGACACTAAGCAAGTGGAAAGTGGCCAGTTATGAACGGAAATTTGATATTTTATTGAAATCGATTTTTCGGACCGCTTAAATATTTGGGCAATTCCGGTCCCCTCTGAGCCCGAAGAAATCGGTCGTCGACTGTGTGTATATATATATATATATATATATATATATATATATATATATATATATATATATATATATATATATATATATATATATATATATATATATATATATATATATATATATATCCGGTGTTTCAGCGAAGGCTTTCGAAAATCCTTAAAATAAAATGATTGCGATGAAAAAAAAAACAATTTCCAGGAACAAATTGCGAGCCACTGCGAACGTCGAGGGTTTTGAAAACCTACTAATATGCTAAATAATTACCAAAAATACTAATAAAATATTTAACTAGTCAAAATACCCTTTCGGTTGCAATTAGAAACTTAATAGGCATCTTCGAAACCCTCTAAATCAACTCCATTTAGACATAGATAAGGCAGGGCAGCATTTTACAGCGTTCCAAACAAAACGCTCAGTTTGGACGAGTTTCTAGGTTTTGGGTTTCCCATCGGAGAGCATCTAGCACCAGCGGACCTGTTCCCCTGTGGCCGAGAGACAGGAAACTCTCATCCGCCATACTTCCCTACATCCTATGAGGGAGGCGAGGCGGAGCCTTCTCCCCTCGGCCACGGGGTGGCAGGACCGCGGGCGCAAAGATGCGCACCGATATAAGAAACCGAAACCTAGGGATGCGTCCGAAATGAGCGTTTCTTCGGAACGTCGTAAAACGCTACCCCTGCCCTTTATCTCTCTAATATGAGTTGTTTTAGTGGTTTTCGATTATGCTTAGTAAGTTGCTAATTGGAACCACACGCTTATTTTCATTAACTTAAATTAAAAAGTAAATTATAGTTATCTTTTGAGCTAATTAGTATACTTTTTTTTTACAATTTTTGACGTCCGCCGTGTCTGACATATGTTTTTCACAGAACGCGTTTCTTTTTTTTTTTCTCAACCACCTTTTTTAGGGATTTTCAAATCCCTTCGTTGAAACACCCGGTATACAAACAGGGTGTTTCTGCAAAGCTTTCGGATGTCAATAATATAGTCAGTTTGAGATAAAAAGAAAGTCTTTGCTTGCGGGAACAAACTACCAGCCTTGGCGGACGTCAAGGATTGCAAGTACATACTAATTAGCAAGATCATGAACTAAAATTTACAAATTAACTTTTAACTAGCTAGAATAAAGATATGGTTCCACTGAGAAACTTGCTAAGCATCATCGAAAACCACAAACTCAACTCCTTTTAGGTATATATAAAACAGGGGCAGCATTTTACGGCGTTCGAAAAAAACAAAAAAAAACGCTCAGGTTGAAAGCGTTTCTAGGTTTCGGTTTGTTATCGGAGTGCATCTTTGCGCCCGCGGTGCTGCACCCTGGTTGTCGCGGCGGAAGCCACCGCCTCGCTTCCTCGTACCATGGAGGGAAGTATGGCGCACGCGTGTTGCGCGTCTCGGCGACTGGGAGCAGGACAACTGTGTGCAGATGCGCTTCGATAAGAAACCGAAACCTATACGATGTCATATATATATATGACATTAAAAATGCAACGGACATTGGAAGACTTGGAACAATTAAGAGCATGAGCGACGATCCTATCCCCAAATAACATCAATAAAATAAATTTAAAAAAACTCACGGCGTCCAACCCAAGACCACGTTACTCAATCATAAAAAAAAAGAACAGTAAAGGTACCTTTGCTTGTAGCGCGCTACCGCAGTGCCCATCCCCGTAGAACTATAATATGCGTGTGTTTGAATTGTTCCGAGTGGACGTCAGCCGGTGCTTCCGACTTGATCCTGCAGCGCCAGTTCAACTCGCCGGTTGTTCACCCTGGATCAACGTTAGCCCTTCTGTTCAACCAGCGCGGCCTCCAAGCTAACCAAGAGGCATACACGCACTCGCACACACCGTCCTCTCGAGGCGAGGCCGCGCACACTGCGATAGGCCGGAAGAAAAAAAAAAGGCACTGCTTCAACGACGAGCCGGGTTCGGCACCATTGATAAGTACGCGCGGGGATTCCGGCGGCCGACATGTAACAATCACCATCACACTCTTCACGACGAATGGGAAGAGTAAAAAACAAAACAAAAAAAAAACAGCGGGGTTATCAGTTGAGAAGACAGTCACGAGACTCCTTCAGGAAGCCTCGTGACGGTCGGTCCCATGCGCCTATTACGGTACCAAAAATAAAGAGGATATATAGGCACCTCCAAACGAAGCGTATCCTCAGAAGGAGACGCATTGTGCAACAGAGGGAGACGCCAAGGGGATGGACACTCACACGAGAACGCACGAACAGACGGGAGAAGCGGATAACCGAGAAATAAAGAGCAAAGACACGAGAAGAGGGACCGTGGTATAAATAAGGACCCAATAGAATTACGTGGCGCACCAAACAAACAAACAACAAACAGCAATAACAAAGCGTGGTAGGAATAGCACCGCGGAGCAGAGAAAGAGAGAGAGAGAGAGAGAGAGAGGGGCGAGCGAAGGAAGAGGCAAAGGAAAGGAAGGAAAGAGGAAGCGGACCTGTAATTACGAAAAACCTGTCATTACGAAGACGAGGGGATAACTGCTATCGAGGAGCCGTCGAAAAATAACACGTACACCGCGAGGTGACAGCTCGGAGATGTTTCGGCTCGCTGAAAGAGCCGGCCCTCTCCGAGCCTCTACGGCTGCTCGAAAAAAAAAAATGTAAACGTAAACCTGGGTAGAAAAATAAAGAAAGAAAGGAATAAAAGCGCGGGAAAACAGCAGGGACTCGCTGGGGAAATAACGTAGCACCTAATCAGGGGATTCAGCGCACCATGAAGGGGAAGCATCTTGTGGGATTTAAAGATAGCAGCAAACGACAGAAAATACGAAATGAAAAAAACCCACGCAAGAGGGCCGCCCAAAAAATCGAGGCATTTCTGCTCTGTCCCACATCGTGGCACGCTGCTGTTATAAAGATTTTTTTTGTTTGCTTTCTTGGCAGTATCAAGGACGCGCGTTCCCGCATAGTAATCTGCGTTCGCGTTATATTCGTTCCGCTGACGCGGGTGCGAAATATAGCGTAAAATAATGAACGCCTCAAAGTGCTCGAACCCCATTGTTTATGTATTCGCGACCCGGGCGGACGCGACGCAAACTAAGCGAAAAAGACGTGACAGAGACAAGCGGTGAGACTGTCCGAGTGCTTCGAGCGCGCGGCGAGAACTGCTGCGGCCTGGCGGCCAATATGTGAAACAGGGGAGAGGGGATTCAATACACGCCTATGGAATCGACTTATGTAAGCTTCGTGAAGAAGTGACCCTGGTAGCGTTTGTTGCAGTACGTTATGCACTTGTCGCGCTAGCTACATGTTGCTTAATCGCACAAATTTTAAGATAGTGTGAAATGTTCCGCGAATGTTACTTCGGCAGTGTTGTAGGCGTTACCGAAAAAAGTAACTAAATACGTTACTCGTTACTTGCAAATAAAAGTAACGCGTTACCGACCTACGTTACCTCAAAATAAAAGGAACGCGTTACCGTTACCGTTACTGATAAAAAGTAACGCATGTTACTGTTGCGTTACTTTTTATTCACGAACTAAAAAATTTGCTGTTTCGACGTTTGATATGTGCGTAAGCGCCATAGCTAAAACATGTCCATGCGGAAACTTAATTACCCGCTCTTTTTAGGCTTTCACCCGAATAGTTACAAGAAAAAACACGGAAGTATATATGAAGCTGATTCATAACATGTTGGCACGGAACTTAACAGAAGAACCGGCCTCCCTCATTAGCACAGAAATTAAGACCAGCCGAGATTGAAACTTTGAATATATTTTATTCACAACATGTCGAAGTACAGATAGTTGCTGTGAACAAGTTCCTCCGTTACCCGAAGCACACTCCGCTGTTGTACTTCAGCAACAGCTGAATTTCGAAGTTGGCACCTGACATTCTACCTCGCTACTTGGTAAACACGTCCGCGCCTACGCTAAATAGGCGTTCAACGGATGCGCTCGATGTGGAGGACAGCGGCATCTTTTGACTAAGGAATTTATGACTGAACACTTAAAAACACAAAAAAAATTAAAATTTAATTTTTTTAAAGTTTTAGGAAGTTAAGTAACGTAACGTATTTCCGTTACACGTTACTCAAAAAAGTAACGTAAGTACGTTACCCGTTACTTCTTTGAAAAAGTAACGAGTACGTTACTACGTTACCAAAAAAAGTAACGCGTTACCGGTAACGCCGTTACTTGTAACGCGTTACCGCCAACACTG